>CAXARO010001765.1:0-33190 GCA_963971305.1 Arcuatula senhousia
CAGAGCATGGAAATGACATTGGTATGGTCCAATGACGTCACTTTGAATTACTATGTCCTGCACCCTTTAAAGGCATATGATAATATTTTGAATGCTTTACCTGGTCTATTACAGTCCATTTTAGTTCTGCAACCAATTGTGAATTTGCTTATACACACAATACCAATGTAATGGTCCATTTGTAGCTTTCTAATATTAATATGTTATGCAAAAACACCATAGCAACCGGTCAAGTATGCAAAGTCATTATGTTTTATGTGACGTCATTTGTGACGTTTCATTGTTTCGGTTTCTTAGAATGAAGTACATGTGATTTCGAAACCAAAAATAGTACATGTAATTGGAACATTTCATTTGGCTCGGTGTTAAATTATTTTTCACATTCATACACTTTTAATAAGTTCATCTAAAAGCTCAATATAAATGTTATTTAGATACAGCTATGTAACCTGTGTTAAAACAATAGCTAAGAAGACTTTGGTATGGCTATATTACATGAAAATCAGAGAGTAAAACTAAAAAATTGCCAAAAGAAAAGATAGATTTATCTTAATATTGCAATAAAAGTATTGCAAAAATTATGAAAGTAATGTTAAAGTATAAGAACACCATTGTTAAGTGAAAATAATCAATGTTCTGGTTAAAGAAAATCCACTTAGACAAAATGGGCCAAAAACCTATTGCGGAGTCTTGCATGAGAATCACTATGTTTTCGTCATTTTTAAAGCGAACGACAAAACTGAGGTACCATTTTAATCGCAATGAAATACCGAACCAGAAAAAATAAGCAAATGTAATACATTTAACAATTCTTTTGCCTTAAACGATGCCAGACACAGTTTCGTAGAAAAGACTAGTGGTGGTAGCCCAATATATTGACCAATGAGTGAAGGGAATCCTGTCTATTTTTGTACCGGAAGTTAGAATGCCCATTTATTTTGTACTTTTGTTATTGTTTACATACTTCTCTGCATGAAAAACATCATATCAGGTCTGCTTTTGTAAAATAAAATATTTTTTGGATAATATTTGTACAAAGGGGGATAACTATAAAACCCTCCATTTTTTTAATGTGACAAATCGCCACTTTTTATGAAAACAGAGATATTTTTAAAAAAAGCAGGTAAACGTACCCCAATATTTTCACAGTTTACAAAAGGAAACATGGCCTTTCAGATATTTCTGGTTCAGGTATTTTCATTATTGTAGAAGTTACTGAAATCAAGTCTAGAAAATGTGATGACCCCCCTTAATTTTTCACTAAAACACCCCCTTTTAGGTCTGTTTTTGGCACTTTTATTGGACTATACTGACTTTTATTGATTCATAAAATAGAGACCATCAATAAGAGTGCAGATTTATCTTTTTATTGATATATAAATGTCCATAGTGCAAGTGATAGCCAGATTTTATTCAGAGCATGGAAATGACATTGGTATGGTCCAATGACGTCACTTTGAATTACTATGTCCTGCACCCTTTAAAGGCATATGATAATATTTTGAATGCTTTACCTGGTCTATTACAGTCCATTTTAGTTCTGCAACCAATTGTGAATTTGCTTATACACACAATACCAATGTAATGGTCCATTTGTAGCTTTCTAATATTAATATGTTATGCAAAAACACCATAGCAACCGGTCAAGTATGCAAAGTCATTATGTTTTATGTGACGTCATTTGTGACGTTTCATTGTTTCGGTTTCTTAGAATGAAGTACATGTGATTTCGAAACCAAAAATAGTACATGTAATTGGAACATTTCATTTGGCTCGGTGTTAAATTATTTTTCACATTCATACACTTTTAATAAGTTCATCTAAAAGCTCAATATAAATGTTATTTAGATACAGCTATGTAACCTGTGTTAAAACAATAGCTAAGAAGACTTTGGTATGGCTATATTACATGAAAATCAGAGAGTAAAACTAAAAAATTGCCAAAAGAAAAGATAGATTTATCTTAATATTGCAATAAAAGTATTGCAAAAATTATGAAAGTAATGTTAAAGTATAAGAACACCATTGTTAAGTGAAAATAATCAATGTTCTGGTTAAAGAAAATCCACTTAGACAAAATGGGCCAAAAACCTATTGCGGAGTCTTGCATGAGAATCACTATGTTTTCGTCATTTTTAAAGCGAACGACAAAACTGAGGTACCATTTTAATCGCAATGAAATACCGAACCAGAAAAAATAAGCAAATGTAATACATTTAACAATTCTTTTGCCTTAAACGATGCCAGACACAGTTTCGTAGAAAAGACTAGTGGTGGTAGCCCAATATATTGACCAATGAGTGAAGGGAATCCTGTCTATTTTTGTACCGGAAGTTAGAATGCCCATTTATTTTGTACTTTTGTTATTGTTTACATACTTCTCTGCATGAAAAACATCATATCAGGTCTGCTTTTGTAAAATAAAATATTTTTTGGATAATATTTGTACAAAGGGGGATAACTATAAAACCCTCCATTTTTTTAATGTGACAAATCGCCACTTTTTATGAAAACAGAGATATTTTTAAAAAAAGCAGGTAAACGTACCCCAATATTTTCACAGTTTACAAAAGGAAACATGGCCTTTCAGATATTTCTGGTTCAGGTATTTTCATTATTGTAGAAGTTACTGAAATCAAGTCTAGAAAATGTGATGACCCCCCTTAATTTTTCACTAAAACACCCCCTTTTAGGTCTGTTTTTGGCACTTTTATTGGACTATACTGACTTTTATTGATTCATAAAATAGAGACCATCAATAAGAGTGCAGATTTATCTTTTTATTGATATATAAATGTCCATAGTGCAAGTGATAGCCAGATTTTATTCAGAGCATGGAAATGACATTGGTATGGTCCAATGACGTCACTTTGAATTACTATGTCCTGCACCCTTTAAAGGCATATGATAATATTTTGAATGCTTTACCTGGTCTATTACAGTCCATTTTAGTTCTGCAACCAATTGTGAATTTGCTTATACACACAATACCAATGTAATGGTCCATTTGTAGCTTTCTAATATTAATATGTTATGCAAAAACACCATAGCAACCGGTCAAGTATGCAAAGTCATTATGTTTTATGTGACGTCATTTGTGACGTTTCATTGTTTCGGTTTCTTAGAATGAAGTACATGTGATTTCGAAACCAAAAATAGTACATGTAATTGGAACATTTCATTTGGCTCGGTGTTAAATTATTTTTCACATTCATACACTTTTAATAAGTTCATCTAAAAGCTCAATATAAATGTTATTTAGATACAGCTATGTAACCTGTGTTAAAACAATAGCTAAGAAGACTTTGGTATGGCTATATTACATGAAAATCAGAGAGTAAAACTAAAAAATTGCCAAAAGAAAAGATAGATTTATCTTAATATTGCAATAAAAGTATTGCAAAAATTATGAAAGTAATGTTAAAGTATAAGAACACCATTGTTAAGTGAAAATAATCAATGTTCTGGTTAAAGAAAATCCACTTAGACAAAATGGGCCAAAAACCTATTGCGGAGTCTTGCATGAGAATCACTATGTTTTCGTCATTTTTAAAGCGAACGACAAAACTGAGGTACCATTTTAATCGCAATGAAATACCGAACCAGAAAAAATAAGCAAATGTAATACATTTAACAATTCTTTTGCCTTAAACGATGCCAGACACAGTTTCGTAGAAAAGACTAGTGGTGGTAGCCCAATATATTGACCAATGAGTGAAGGGAATCCTGTCTATTTTTGTACCGGAAGTTAGAATGCCCATTTATTTTGTACTTTTGTTATTGTTTACATACTTCTCTGCATGAAAAACATCATATCAGGTCTGCTTTTGTAAAATAAAATATTTTTTGGATAATATTTGTACAAAGGGGGATAACTATAAAACCCTCCATTTTTTTAATGTGACAAATCGCCACTTTTTATGAAAACAGAGATATTTTTAAAAAAAGCAGGTAAACGTACCCCAATATTTTCACAGTTTACAAAAGGAAACATGGCCTTTCAGATATTTCTGGTTCAGGTATTTTCATTATTGTAGAAGTTACTGAAATCAAGTCTAGAAAATGTGATGACCCCCCTTAATTTTTCACTAAAACACCCCCTTTTAGGTCTGTTTTTGGCACTTTTATTGGACTATACTGACTTTTATTGATTCATAAAATAGAGACCATCAATAAGAGTGCAGATTTATCTTTTTATTGATATATAAATGTCCATAGTGCAAGTGATAGCCAGATTTTATTCAGAGCATGGAAATGACATTGGTATGGTCCAATGACGTCACTTTGAATTACTATGTCCTGCACCCTTTAAAGGCATATGATAATATTTTGAATGCTTTACCTGGTCTATTACAGTCCATTTTAGTTCTGCAACCAATTGTGAATTTGCTTATACACACAATACCAATGTAATGGTCCATTTGTAGCTTTCTAATATTAATATGTTATGCAAAAACACCATAGCAACCGGTCAAGTATGCAAAGTCATTATGTTTTATGTGACGTCATTTGTGACGTTTCATTGTTTCGGTTTCTTAGAATGAAGTACATGTGATTTCGAAACCAAAAATAGTACATGTAATTGGAACATTTCATTTGGCTCGGTGTTAAATTATTTTTCACATTCATACACTTTTAATAAGTTCATCTAAAAGCTCAATATAAATGTTATTTAGATACAGCTATGTAACCTGTGTTAAAACAATAGCTAAGAAGACTTTGGTATGGCTATATTACATGAAAATCAGAGAGTAAAACTAAAAAATTGCCAAAAGAAAAGATAGATTTATCTTAATATTGCAATAAAAGTATTGCAAAAATTATGAAAGTAATGTTAAAGTATAAGAACACCATTGTTAAGTGAAAATAATCAATGTTCTGGTTAAAGAAAATCCACTTAGACAAAATGGGCCAAAAACCTATTGCGGAGTCTTGCATGAGAATCACTATGTTTTCGTCATTTTTAAAGCGAACGACAAAACTGAGGTACCATTTTAATCGCAATGAAATACCGAACCAGAAAAAATAAGCAAATGTAATACATTTAACAATTCTTTTGCCTTAAACGATGCCAGACACAGTTTCGTAGAAAAGACTAGTGGTGGTAGCCCAATATATTGACCAATGAGTGAAGGGAATCCTGTCTATTTTTGTACCGGAAGTTAGAATGCCCATTTATTTTGTACTTTTGTTATTGTTTACATACTTCTCTGCATGAAAAACATCATATCAGGTCTGCTTTTGTAAAATAAAATATTTTTTGGATAATATTTGTACAAAGGGGGATAACTATAAAACCCTCCATTTTTTTAATGTGACAAATCGCCACTTTTTATGAAAACAGAGATATTTTTAAAAAAAGCAGGTAAACGTACCCCAATATTTTCACAGTTTACAAAAGGAAACATGGCCTTTCAGATATTTCTGGTTCAGGTATTTTCATTATTGTAGAAGTTACTGAAATCAAGTCTAGAAAATGTGATGACCCCCCTTAATTTTTCACTAAAACACCCCCTTTTAGGTCTGTTTTTGGCACTTTTATTGGACTATACTGACTTTTATTGATTCATAAAATAGAGACCATCAATAAGAGTGCAGATTTATCTTTTTATTGATATATAAATGTCCATAGTGCAAGTGATAGCCAGATTTTATTCAGAGCATGGAAATGACATTGGTATGGTCCAATGACGTCACTTTGAATTACTATGTCCTGCACCCTTTAAAGGCATATGATAATATTTTGAATGCTTTACCTGGTCTATTACAGTCCATTTTAGTTCTGCAACCAATTGTGAATTTGCTTATACACACAATACCAATGTAATGGTCCATTTGTAGCTTTCTAATATTAATATGTTATGCAAAAACACCATAGCAACCGGTCAAGTATGCAAAGTCATTATGTTTTATGTGACGTCATTTGTGACGTTTCATTGTTTCGGTTTCTTAGAATGAAGTACATGTGATTTCGAAACCAAAAATAGTACATGTAATTGGAACATTTCATTTGGCTCGGTGTTAAATTATTTTTCACATTCATACACTTTTAATAAGTTCATCTAAAAGCTCAATATAAATGTTATTTAGATACAGCTATGTAACCTGTGTTAAAACAATAGCTAAGAAGACTTTGGTATGGCTATATTACATGAAAATCAGAGAGTAAAACTAAAAAATTGCCAAAAGAAAAGATAGATTTATCTTAATATTGCAATAAAAGTATTGCAAAAATTATGAAAGTAATGTTAAAGTATAAGAACACCATTGTTAAGTGAAAATAATCAATGTTCTGGTTAAAGAAAATCCACTTAGACAAAATGGGCCAAAAACCTATTGCGGAGTCTTGCATGAGAATCACTATGTTTTCGTCATTTTTAAAGCGAACGACAAAACTGAGGTACCATTTTAATCGCAATGAAATACCGAACCAGAAAAAATAAGCAAATGTAATACATTTAACAATTCTTTTGCCTTAAACGATGCCAGACACAGTTTCGTAGAAAAGACTAGTGGTGGTAGCCCAATATATTGACCAATGAGTGAAGGGAATCCTGTCTATTTTTGTACCGGAAGTTAGAATGCCCATTTATTTTGTACTTTTGTTATTGTTTACATACTTCTCTGCATGAAAAACATCATATCAGGTCTGCTTTTGTAAAATAAAATATTTTTTGGATAATATTTGTACAAAGGGGGATAACTATAAAACCCTCCATTTTTTTAATGTGACAAATCGCCACTTTTTATGAAAACAGAGATATTTTTAAAAAAAGCAGGTAAACGTACCCCAATATTTTCACAGTTTACAAAAGGAAACATGGCCTTTCAGATATTTCTGGTTCAGGTATTTTCATTATTGTAGAAGTTACTGAAATCAAGTCTAGAAAATGTGATGACCCCCCTTAATTTTTCACTAAAACACCCCCTTTTAGGTCTGTTTTTGGCACTTTTATTGGACTATACTGACTTTTATTGATTCATAAAATAGAGACCATCAATAAGAGTGCAGATTTATCTTTTTATTGATATATAAATGTCCATAGTGCAAGTGATAGCCAGATTTTATTCAGAGCATGGAAATGACATTGGTATGGTCCAATGACGTCACTTTGAATTACTATGTCCTGCACCCTTTAAAGGCATATGATAATATTTTGAATGCTTTACCTGGTCTATTACAGTCCATTTTAGTTCTGCAACCAATTGTGAATTTGCTTATACACACAATACCAATGTAATGGTCCATTTGTAGCTTTCTAATATTAATATGTTATGCAAAAACACCATAGCAACCGGTCAAGTATGCAAAGTCATTATGTTTTATGTGACGTCATTTGTGACGTTTCATTGTTTCGGTTTCTTAGAATGAAGTACATGTGATTTCGAAACCAAAAATAGTACATGTAATTGGAACATTTCATTTGGCTCGGTGTTAAATTATTTTTCACATTCATACACTTTTAATAAGTTCATCTAAAAGCTCAATATAAATGTTATTTAGATACAGCTATGTAACCTGTGTTAAAACAATAGCTAAGAAGACTTTGGTATGGCTATATTACATGAAAATCAGAGAGTAAAACTAAAAAATTGCCAAAAGAAAAGATAGATTTATCTTAATATTGCAATAAAAGTATTGCAAAAATTATGAAAGTAATGTTAAAGTATAAGAACACCATTGTTAAGTGAAAATAATCAATGTTCTGGTTAAAGAAAATCCACTTAGACAAAATGGGCCAAAAACCTATTGCGGAGTCTTGCATGAGAATCACTATGTTTTCGTCATTTTTAAAGCGAACGACAAAACTGAGGTACCATTTTAATCGCAATGAAATACCGAACCAGAAAAAATAAGCAAATGTAATACATTTAACAATTCTTTTGCCTTAAACGATGCCAGACACAGTTTCGTAGAAAAGACTAGTGGTGGTAGCCCAATATATTGACCAATGAGTGAAGGGAATCCTGTCTATTTTTGTACCGGAAGTTAGAATGCCCATTTATTTTGTACTTTTGTTATTGTTTACATACTTCTCTGCATGAAAAACATCATATCAGGTCTGCTTTTGTAAAATAAAATATTTTTTGGATAATATTTGTACAAAGGGGGATAACTATAAAACCCTCCATTTTTTTAATGTGACAAATCGCCACTTTTTATGAAAACAGAGATATTTTTAAAAAAAGCAGGTAAACGTACCCCAATATTTTCACAGTTTACAAAAGGAAACATGGCCTTTCAGATATTTCTGGTTCAGGTATTTTCATTATTGTAGAAGTTACTGAAATCAAGTCTAGAAAATGTGATGACCCCCCTTAATTTTTCACTAAAACACCCCCTTTTAGGTCTGTTTTTGGCACTTTTATTGGACTATACTGACTTTTATTGATTCATAAAATAGAGACCATCAATAAGAGTGCAGATTTATCTTTTTATTGATATATAAATGTCCATAGTGCAAGTGATAGCCAGATTTTATTCAGAGCATGGAAATGACATTGGTATGGTCCAATGACGTCACTTTGAATTACTATGTCCTGCACCCTTTAAAGGCATATGATAATATTTTGAATGCTTTACCTGGTCTATTACAGTCCATTTTAGTTCTGCAACCAATTGTGAATTTGCTTATACACACAATACCAATGTAATGGTCCATTTGTAGCTTTCTAATATTAATATGTTATGCAAAAACACCATAGCAACCGGTCAAGTATGCAAAGTCATTATGTTTTATGTGACGTCATTTGTGACGTTTCATTGTTTCGGTTTCTTAGAATGAAGTACATGTGATTTCGAAACCAAAAATAGTACATGTAATTGGAACATTTCATTTGGCTCGGTGTTAAATTATTTTTCACATTCATACACTTTTAATAAGTTCATCTAAAAGCTCAATATAAATGTTATTTAGATACAGCTATGTAACCTGTGTT
Source organism: Arcuatula senhousia (assembly GCA_963971305.1). NCBI lineage: Eukaryota > Metazoa > Mollusca > Bivalvia > Mytilida > Mytilidae > Arcuatula > Arcuatula senhousia. Next base: position 8,941 of record CAXARO010001765.1, read on the forward strand.
AAAACAATAGCTAAGAAGACTTTGGTATGGCTATATTACATGAAAATCAGAGAGTAAAACTAAAAAATTGCCAAAAGAAAAGATAGATTTATCTTAATATTGCAATAAAAGTATTGCAAAAATTATGAAAGTAATGTTAAAGTATAAGAACACCATTGTTAAGTGAAAATAATCAATGTTCTGGTTAAAGAAAATCCACTTAGACAAAATGGGCCAAAAACCTATTGCGGAGTCTTGCATGAGAATCACTATGTTTTCGTCATTTTTAAAGCGAACGACAAAACTGAGGTACCATTTTAATCGCAATGAAATACCGAACCAGAAAAAATAAGCAAATGTAATACATTTAACAATTCTTTTGCCTTAAACGATGCCAGACACAGTTTCGTAGAAAAGACTAGTGGTGGTAGCCCAATATATTGACCAATGAGTGAAGGGAATCCTGTCTATTTTTGTACCGGAAGTTAGAATGCCCATTTATTTTGTACTTTTGTTATTGTTTACATACTTCTCTGCATGAAAAACATCATATCAGGTCTGCTTTTGTAAAATAAAATATTTTTTGGATAATATTTGTACAAAGGGGGATAACTATAAAACCCTCCATTTTTTTAATGTGACAAATCGCCACTTTTTATGAAAACAGAGATATTTTTAAAAAAAGCAGGTAAACGTACCCCAATATTTTCACAGTTTACAAAAGGAAACATGGCCTTTCAGATATTTCTGGTTCAGGTATTTTCATTATTGTAGAAGTTACTGAAATCAAGTCTAGAAAATGTGATGACCCCCCTTAATTTTTCACTAAAACACCCCCTTTTAGGTCTGTTTTTGGCACTTTTATTGGACTATACTGACTTTTATTGATTCATAAAATAGAGACCATCAATAAGAGTGCAGATTTATCTTTTTATTGATATATAAATGTCCATAGTGCAAGTGATAGCCAGATTTTATTCAGAGCATGGAAATGACATTGGTATGGTCCAATGACGTCACTTTGAATTACTATGTCCTGCACCCTTTAAAGGCATATGATAATATTTTGAATGCTTTACCTGGTCTATTACAGTCCATTTTAGTTCTGCAACCAATTGTGAATTTGCTTATACACACAATACCAATGTAATGGTCCATTTGTAGCTTTCTAATATTAATATGTTATGCAAAAACACCATAGCAACCGGTCAAGTATGCAAAGTCATTATGTTTTATGTGACGTCATTTGTGACGTTTCATTGTTTCGGTTTCTTAGAATGAAGTACATGTGATTTCGAAACCAAAAATAGTACATGTAATTGGAACATTTCATTTGGCTCGGTGTTAAATTATTTTTCACATTCATACACTTTTAATAAGTTCATCTAAAAGCTCAATATAAATGTTATTTAGATACAGCTATGTAACCTGTGTTAAAACAATAGCTAAGAAGACTTTGGTATGGCTATATTACATGAAAATCAGAGAGTAAAACTAAAAAATTGCCAAAAGAAAAGATAGATTTATCTTAATATTGCAATAAAAGTATTGCAAAAATTATGAAAGTAATGTTAAAGTATAAGAACACCATTGTTAAGTGAAAATAATCAATGTTCTGGTTAAAGAAAATCCACTTAGACAAAATGGGCCAAAAACCTATTGCGGAGTCTTGCATGAGAATCACTATGTTTTCGTCATTTTTAAAGCGAACGACAAAACTGAGGTACCATTTTAATCGCAATGAAATACCGAACCAGAAAAAATAAGCAAATGTAATACATTTAACAATTCTTTTGCCTTTAAAGGCATATGATAATATTTTGAATGCTTTACCTGGTCTATTACAGTCCATTTTAGTTCTGCAACCAATTGTGAATTTGCTTATACACACAATACCAATGTAATGGTCCATTTGTAGCTTTCTAATATTAATATGTTATGCAAAAACACCATAGCAACCGGTCAAGTATGCAAAGTCATTATGTTTTATGTGACGTCATTTGTGACGTTTCATTGTTTCGGTTTCTTAGAATGAAGTACATGTGATTTCGAAACCAAAAATAGTACATGTAATTGGAACATTTCATTTGGCTCGGTGTTAAATTATTTTTCACATTCATACACTTTTAATAAGTTCATCTAAAAGCTCAATATAAATGTTATTTAGATACAGCTATGTAACCTGTGTTAAAACAATAGCTAAGAAGACTTTGGTATGGCTATATTACATGAAAATCAGAGAGTAAAACTAAAAAATTGCCAAAAGAAAAGATAGATTTATCTTAATATTGCAATAAAAGTATTGCAAAAATTATGAAAGTAATGTTAAAGTATAAGAACACCATTGTTAAGTGAAAATAATCAATGTTCTGGTTAAAGAAAATCCACTTAGACAAAATGGGCCAAAAACCTATTGCGGAGTCTTGCATGAGAATCACTATGTTTTCGTCATTTTTAAAGCGAACGACAAAACTGAGGTACCATTTTAATCGCAATGAAATACCGAACCAGAAAAAATAAGCAAATGTAATACATTTAACAATTCTTTTGCCTTTAAAGGCATATGATAATATTTTGAATGCTTTACCTGGTCTATTACAGTCCATTTTAGTTCTGCAACCAATTGTGAATTTGCTTATACACACAATACCAATGTAATGGTCCATTTGTAGCTTTCTAATATTAATATGTTATGCAAAAACACCATAGCAACCGGTCAAGTATGCAAAGTCATTATGTTTTATGTGACGTCATTTGTGACGTTTCATTGTTTCGGTTTCTTAGAATGAAGTACATGTGATTTCGAAACCAAAAATAGTACATGTAATTGGAACATTTCATTTGGCTCGGTGTTAAATTATTTTTCACATTCATACACTTTTAATAAGTTCATCTAAAAGCTCAATATAAATGTTATTTAGATACAGCTATGTAACCTGTGTTAAAACAATAGCTAAGAAGACTTTGGTATGGCTATATTACATGAAAATCAGAGAGTAAAACTAAAAAATTGCCAAAAGAAAAGATAGATTTATCTTAATATTGCAATAAAAGTATTGCAAAAATTATGAAAGTAATGTTAAAGTATAAGAACACCATTGTTAAGTGAAAATAATCAATGTTCTGGTTAAAGAAAATCCACTTAGACAAAATGGGCCAAAAACCTATTGCGGAGTCTTGCATGAGAATCACTATGTTTTCGTCATTTTTAAAGCGAACGACAAAACTGAGGTACCATTTTAATCGCAATGAAATACCGAACCAGAAAAAATAAGCAAATGTAATACATTTAACAATTCTTTTGCCTTTAAAGGCATATGATAATATTTTGAATGCTTTACCTGGTCTATTACAGTCCATTTTAGTTCTGCAACCAATTGTGAATTTGCTTATACACACAATACCAATGTAATGGTCCATTTGTAGCTTTCTAATATTAATATGTTATGCAAAAACACCATAGCAACCGGTCAAGTATGCAAAGTCATTATGTTTTATGTGACGTCATTTGTGACGTTTCATTGTTTCGGTTTCTTAGAATGAAGTACATGTGATTTCGAAACCAAAAATAGTACATGTAATTGGAACATTTCATTTGGCTCGGTGTTAAATTATTTTTCACATTCATACACTTTTAATAAGTTCATCTAAAAGCTCAATATAAATGTTATTTAGATACAGCTATGTAACCTGTGTTAAAACAATAGCTAAGAAGACTTTGGTATGGCTATATTACATGAAAATCAGAGAGTAAAACTAAAAAATTGCCAAAAGAAAAGATAGATTTATCTTAATATTGCAATAAAAGTATTGCAAAAATTATGAAAGTAATGTTAAAGTATAAGAACACCATTGTTAAGTGAAAATAATCAATGTTCTGGTTAAAGAAAATCCACTTAGACAAAATGGGCCAAAAACCTATTGCGGAGTCTTGCATGAGAATCACTATGTTTTCGTCATTTTTAAAGCGAACGACAAAACTGAGGTACCATTTTAATCGCAATGAAATACCGAACCAGAAAAAATAAGCAAATGTAATACATTTAACAATTCTTTTGCCTTTAAAGGCATATGATAATATTTTGAATGCTTTACCTGGTCTATTACAGTCCATTTTAGTTCTGCAACCAATTGTGAATTTGCTTATACACACAATACCAATGTAATGGTCCATTTGTAGCTTTCTAATATTAATATGTTATGCAAAAACACCATAGCAACCGGTCAAGTATGCAAAGTCATTATGTTTTATGTGACGTCATTTGTGACGTTTCATTGTTTCGGTTTCTTAGAATGAAGTACATGTGATTTCGAAACCAAAAATAGTACATGTAATTGGAACATTTCATTTGGCTCGGTGTTAAATTATTTTTCACATTCATACACTTTTAATAAGTTCATCTAAAAGCTCAATATAAATGTTATTTAGATACAGCTATGTAACCTGTGTTAAAACAATAGCTAAGAAGACTTTGGTATGGCTATATTACATGAAAATCAGAGAGTAAAACTAAAAAATTGCCAAAAGAAAAGATAGATTTATCTTAATATTGCAATAAAAGTATTGCAAAAATTATGAAAGTAATGTTAAAGTATAAGAACACCATTGTTAAGTGAAAATAATCAATGTTCTGGTTAAAGAAAATCCACTTAGACAAAATGGGCCAAAAACCTATTGCGGAGTCTTGCATGAGAATCACTATGTTTTCGTCATTTTTAAAGCGAACGACAAAACTGAGGTACCATTTTAATCGCAATGAAATACCGAACCAGAAAAAATAAGCAAATGTAATACATTTAACAATTCTTTTGCCTTTAAAGGCATATGATAATATTTTGAATGCTTTACCTGGTCTATTACAGTCCATTTTAGTTCTGCAACCAATTGTGAATTTGCTTATACACACAATACCAATGTAATGGTCCATTTGTAGCTTTCTAATATTAATATGTTATGCAAAAACACCATAGCAACCGGTCAAGTATGCAAAGTCATTATGTTTTATGTGACGTCATTTGTGACGTTTCATTGTTTCGGTTTCTTAGAATGAAGTACATGTGATTTCGAAACCAAAAATAGTACATGTAATTGGAACATTTCATTTGGCTCGGTGTTAAATTATTTTTCACATTCATACACTTTTAATAAGTTCATCTAAAAGCTCAATATAAATGTTATTTAGATACAGCTATGTAACCTGTGTTAAAACAATAGCTAAGAAGACTTTGGTATGGCTATATTACATGAAAATCAGAGAGTAAAACTAAAAAATTGCCAAAAGAAAAGATAGATTTATCTTAATATTGCAATAAAAGTATTGCAAAAATTATGAAAGTAATGTTAAAGTATAAGAACACCATTGTTAAGTGAAAATAATCAATGTTCTGGTTAAAGAAAATCCACTTAGACAAAATGGGCCAAAAACCTATTGCGGAGTCTTGCATGAGAATCACTATGTTTTCGTCATTTTTAAAGCGAACGACAAAACTGAGGTACCATTTTAATCGCAATGAAATACCGAACCAGAAAAAATAAGCAAATGTAATACATTTAACAATTCTTTTGCCTTAAACGATGCCAGACACAGTTTCGTAGAAAAGACTAGTGGTGGTAGCCCAATATATTGACCAATGAGTGAAGGGAATCCTGTCTATTTTTGTACCGGAAGTTAGAATGCCCATTTATTTTGTACTTTTGTGATTGTTTACATACTTCTCTGCATGAAAAACATCATATCAGGTCTGCTTTTGTAAAATAAAATATTTTTTGGATAATATTTGTACAAAGGGGGATAACTATAAAACCCTCCATTTTTTTAATGTGACAAATCGCCACTTTTTATGAAAACAGAGATATTTTTAAAAAAAGCAGGTAAACGTACCCCAATATTTTCACAGTTTACAAAAGGAAACATGGCCTTTCAGATATTTCTGGTTCAGGTATTTTCATTATTGTAGAAGTTACTGAAATCAAGTCTAGAAAATGTGATGACCCCCCTTAATTTTTCACTAAAACACCCCCTTTTAGGTCTGTTTTTGGCACTTTTATTGGACTATACTGACTTTTATTGATTCATAAAATAGAGACCATCAATAAGAGTGCAGATTTATCTTTTTATTGATATATAAATGTCCATAGTGCAAGTGATAGCCAGATTTTATTCAGAGCATGGAAATGACATTGGTATGGTCCAATGACGTCACTTTGAATTACTATGTCCTGCACCCTTTAAAGGCATATGATAATATTTTGAATGCTTTACCTGGTCTATTACAGTCCATTTTAGTTCTGCAACCAATTGTGAATTTGCTTATACACACAATACCAATGTAATGGTCCATTTGTAGCTTTCTAATATTAATATGTTATGCAAAAACACCATAGCAACCGGTCAAGTATGCAAAGTCATTATGTTTTATGTGACGTCATTTGTGACGTTTCATTGTTTCGGTTTCTTAGAATGAAGTACATGTGATTTCGAAACCAAAAATAGTACATGTAATTGGAACATTTCATTTGGCTCGGTGTTAAATTATTTTTCACATTCATACACTTTTAATAAGTTCATCTAAAAGCTCAATATAAATGTTATTTAGATACAGCTATGTAACCTGTGTTAAAACAATAGCTAAGAAGACTTTGGTATGGCTATATTACATGAAAATCAGAGAGTAAAACTAAAAAATTGCCAAAAGAAAAGATAGATTTATCTTAATATTGCAATAAAAGTATTGCAAAAATTATGAAAGTAATGTTAAAGTATAAGAACACCATTGTTAAGTGAAAATAATCAATGTTCTGGTTAAAGAAAATCCACTTAGACAAAATGGGCCAAAAACCTATTGCGGAGTCTTGCATGAGAATCACTATGTTTTCGTCATTTTTAAAGCGAACGACAAAACTGAGGTACCATTTTAATCGCAATGAAATACCGAACCAGAAAAAATAAGCAAATGTAATACATTTAACAATTCTTTTGCCTTTAAAGGCATATGATAATATTTTGAATGCTTTACCTGGTCTATTACAGTCCATTTTAGTTCTGCAACCAATTGTGAATTTGCTTATACACACAATACCAATGTAATGGTCCATTTGTAGCTTTCTAATATTAATATGTTATGCAAAAACACCATAGCAACCGGTCAAGTATGCAAAGTCATTATGTTTTATGTGACGTCATTTGTGACGTTTCATTGTTTCGGTTTCTTAGAATGAAGTACATGTGATTTCGAAACCAAAAATAGTACATGTAATTGGAACATTTCATTTGGCTCGGTGTTAAATTATTTTTCACATTCATACACTTTTAATAAGTTCATCTAAAAGCTCAATATAAATGTTATTTAGATACAGCTATGTAACCTGTGTTAAAACAATAGCTAAGAAGACTTTGGTATGGCTATATTACATGAAAATCAGAGAGTAAAACTAAAAAATTGCCAAAAGAAAAGATAGATTTATCTTAATATTGCAATAAAAGTATTGCAAAAATTATGAAAGTAATGTTAAAGTATAAGAACACCATTGTTAAGTGAAAATAATCAATGTTCTGGTTAAAGAAAATCCACTTAGACAAAATGGGCCAAAAACCTATTGCGGAGTCTTGCATGAGAATCACTATGTTTTCGTCATTTTTAAAGCGAACGACAAAACTGAGGTACCATTTTAATCGCAATGAAATACCGAACCAGAAAAAATAAGCAAATGTAATACATTTAACAATTCTTTTGCCTTAAACGATGCCAGACACAGTTTCGTAGAAAAGACTAGTGGTGGTAGCCCAATATATTGACCAATGAGTGAAGGGAATCCTGTCTATTTTTGTACCGGAAGTTAGAATGCCCATTTATTTTGTACTTTTGTGATTGTTTACATACTTCTCTGCATGAAAAACATCATATCAGGTCTGCTTTTGTAAAATAAAATATTTTTTGGATAATATTTGTACAAAGGGGGATAACTATAAAACCCTCCATTTTTTTAATGTGACAAATCGCCACTTTTTATGAAAACAGAGATATTTTTAAAAAAAGCAGGTAAACGTACCCCAATATTTTCACAGTTTACAAAAGGAAACATGGCCTTTCAGATATTTCTGGTTCAGGTATTTTCATTATTGTAGAAGTTACTGAAATCAAGTCTAGAAAATGTGATGACCCCCTTAATTTTTCACTAAAACACCCCCTTTTAGGTCTGTTTTTGGCACTTTTATTGGACTATACTGACTTTTATTGATTCATAAAATAGAGACCATCAATAAGAGTGCAGATTTATCTTTTTATTGATATATAAATGTCCATAGTGCAAGTGATAGCCAGATTTTATTCAGAGCATGGAAATGACATTGGTATGGTCCAATGACGTCACTTTGAATTACTATGTCCTGCACCCTTTAAAGGCATATGATAATATTTTGAATGCTTTACCTGGTCTATTACAGTCCATTTTAGTTCTGCAACCAATTGTGAATTTGCTTATACACACAATACCAATGTAATGGTCCATTTGTAGCTTTCTAATATTAATATGTTATGCAAAAACACCATAGCAACCGGTCAAGTATGCAAAGTCATTATGTTTTATGTGACGTCATTTGTGACGTTTCATTGTTTCGGTTTCTTAGAATGAAGTACATGTGATTTCGAAACCAAAAATAGTACATGTAATTGGAACATTTCATTTGGCTCGGTGTTAAATTATTTTTCACATTCATACACTTTTAATAAGTTCATCTAAAAGCTCAATATAAATGTTATTTAGATACAGCTATGTAACCTGTGTTAAAACAATAGCTAAGAAGACTTTGGTATGGCTATATTACATGAAAATCAGAGAGTAAAACTAAAAAATTGCCAAAAGAAAAGATAGATTTATCTTAATATTGCAATAAAAGTATTGCAAAAATTATGAAAGTAATGTTAAAGTATAAGAACACCATTGTTAAGTGAAAATAATCAATGTTCTGGTTAAAGAAAATCCACTTAGACAAAATGGGCCAAAAACCTATTGCGGAGTCTTGCATGAGAATCACTATGTTTTCGTCATTTTTAAAGCGAACGACAAAACTGAGGTACCATTTTAATCGCAATGAAATACCGAACCAGAAAAAATAAGCAAATGTAATACATTTAACAATTCTTTTGCCTTAAACGATGCCAGACACAGTTTCGTAGAAAAGACTAGTGGTGGTAGCCCAATATATTGACCAATGAGTGAAGGGAATCCTGTCTATTTTTGTACCGGAAGTTAGAATGCCCATTTATTTTGTACTTTTGTGATTGTTTACATACTTCTCTGCATGAAAAACATCATATCAGGTCTGCTTTTGTAAAATAAAATATTTTTTGGATAATATTTGTACAAAGGGGGATAACTATAAAACCCTCCATTTTTTTAATGTGACAAATCGCCACTTTTTATGAAAACAGAGATATTTTTAAAAAAAGCAGGTAAACGTACCCCAATATTTTCACAGTTTACAAAAGGAAACATGGCCTTTCAGATATTTCTGGTTCAGGTATTTTCATTATTGTAGAAGTTACTGAAATCAAGTCTAGAAAATGTGATGACCCCCCTTAATTTTTCACTAAAACACCCCCTTTTAGGTCTGTTTTTGGCACTTTTATTGGACTATACTGACTTTTATTGATTCATAAAATAGAGACCATCAATAAGAGTGCAGATTTATCTTTTTATTGATATATAAATGTCCATAGTGCAAGTGATAGCCAGATTTTATTCAGAGCATGGAAATGACATTGGTATGGTCCAATGACGTCACTTTGAATTACTATGTCCTGCACCCTTTAAAGGCATATGATAATATTTTGAATGCTTTACCTGGTCTATTACAGTCCATTTTAGTTCTGCAACCAATTGTGAATTTGCTTATACACACAATACCAATGTAATGGTCCATTTGTAGCTTTCTAATATTAATATGTTATGCAAAAACACCATAGCAACCGGTCAAGTATGCAAAGTCATTATGTTTTATGTGACGTCATTTGTGACGTTTCATTGTTTCGGTTTCTTAGAATGAAGTACATGTGATTTCGAAACCAAAAATAGTACATGTAATTGGAACATTTCATTTGGCTCGGTGTTAAATTATTTTTCACATTCATACACTTTTAATAAGTTCATCTAAAAGCTCAATATAAATGTTATTTAGATACAGCTATGTAACCTGTGTTAAAACAATAGCTAAGAAGACTTTGGTATGGCTATATTACATGAAAATCAGAGAGTAAAACTAAAAAATTGCCAAAAGAAAAGATAGATTTATCTTAATATTGCAATAAAAGTATTGCAAAAATTATGAAAGTAATGTTAAAGTATAAGAACACCATTGTTAAGTGAAAATAATCAATGTTCTGGTTAAAGAAAATCCACTTAGACAAAATGGGCCAAAAACCTATTGCGGAGTCTTGCATGAGAATCACTATGTTTTCGTCATTTTTAAAGCGAACGACAAAACTGAGGTACCATTTTAATCGCAATGAAATACCGAACCAGAAAAAATAAGCAAATGTAATACATTTAACAATTCTTTTGCCTTTAAAGGCATATGATAATATTTTGAATGCTTTACCTGGTCTATTACAGTCCATTTTAGTTCTGCAACCAATTGTGAATTTGCTTATACACACAATACCAATGTAATGGTCCATTTGTAGCTTTCTAATATTAATATGTTATGCAAAAACACCATAGCAACTGGTCAAGTATGCAAAGTCATTATGTTTTATGTGACGTCATTTGTGACGTTTCATTGTTTCGGTTTCTTAGAATGAAGTACATGTGATTTCGAAACCAAAAATAGTACATGTAATTGGAACATTTCATTTGGCTCGGTGTTAAATTATTTTTCACATTCATACACTTTTAATAAGTTCATCTAAAAGCTCAATATAAATGTTATTTAGATACAGCTATGTAACCTGTGTTAAAACAATAGCTAAGAAGACTTTGGTATGGCTATATTACATGAAAATCAGAGAGTAAAACTAAAAAATTGCCAAAAGAAAAGATAGATTTATCTTAATATTGCAATAAAAGTATTGCAAAAATTATGAAAGTAATGTTAAAGTATAAGAACACCATTGTTAAGTGAAAATAATCAATGTTCTGGTTAAAGAAAATCCACTTAGACAAAATGGGCCAAAAACCTATTGCGGAGTCTTGCATGAGAATCACTATGTTTTCGTCATTTTTAAAGCGAACGACAAAACTGAGGTACCATTTTAATCGCAATGAAATACCGAACCAGAAAAAATAAGCAAATGTAATACATTTAACAATTCTTTTGCCTTAAACGATGCCAGACACAGTTTCGTAGAAAAGACTAGTGGTGGTAGCCCAATATATTGACCAATGAGTGAAGGGAATCCTGTCTATTTTTGTACCGGAAGTTAGAATGCCCATTTATTTTGTACTTTTGTGATTGTTTACATACTTCTCTGCATGAAAAACATCATATCAGGTCTGCTTTTGTAAAATAAAATATTTTTTGGATAATATTTGTACAAAGGGGGATAACTATAAAACCCTCCATTTTTTTAATGTGACAAATCGCCACTTTTTATGAAAACAGAGATATTTTTAAAAAAAGCAGGTAAACGTACCCCAATATTTTCACAGTTTACAAAAGGAAACATGGCCTTTCAGATATTTCTGGTTCAGGTATTTTCATTATTGTAGAAGTTACTGAAATCAAGTCTAGAAAATGTGATGACCCCCCTTAATTTTTCACTAAAACACCCCCTTTTAGGTCTGTTTTTGGCACTTTTATTGGACTATACTGACTTTTATTGATTCATAAAATAGAGACCATCAATAAGAGTGCAGATTTATCTTTTTATTGATATATAAATGTCCATAGTGCAAGTGATAGCCAGATTTTATTCAGAGCATGGAAATGACATTGGTATGGTCCAATGACGTCACTTTGAATTACTATGTCCTGCACCCTTTAAAGGCATATGATAATATTTTGAATGCTTTACCTGGTCTATTACAGTCCATTTTAGTTCTGCAACCAATTGTGAATTTGCTTATACACACAATACCAATGTAATGGTCCATTTGTAGCTTTCTAATATTAATATGTTATGCAAAAACACCATAGCAACCGGTCAAGTATGCAAAGTCATTATGTTTTATGTGACGTCATTTGTGACGTTTCATTGTTTCGGTTTCTTAGAATGAAGTACATGTGATTTCGAAACCAAAAATAGTACATGTAATTGGAACATTTCATTTGGCTCGGTGTTAAATTATTTTTCACATTCATACACTTTTAATAAGTTCATCTAAAAGCTCAATATAAATGTTATTTAGATACAGCTATGTAACCTGTGTTAAAACAATAGCTAAGAAGACTTTGGTATGGCTATATTACATGAAAATCAGAGAGTAAAACTAAAAAATTGCCAAAAGAAAAGATAGATTTATCTTAATATTGCAATAAAAGTATTGCAAAAATTATGAAAGTAATGTTAAAGTATAAGAACACCATTGTTAAGTGAAAATAATCAATGTTCTGGTTAAAGAAAATCCACTTAGACAAAATGGGCCAAAAACCTATTGCGGAGTCTTGCATGAGAATCACTATGTTTTCGTCATTTTTAAAGCGAACGACAAAACTGAGGTACCATTTTAATCGCAATGAAATACCGAACCAGAAAAAATAAGCAAATGTAATACATTTAACAATTCTTTTGCCTTTAAAGGCATATGATAATATTTTGAATGCTTTACCTGGTCTATTACAGTCCATTTTAGTTCTGCAACCAATTGTGAATTTGCTTATACACACAATACCAATGTAATGGTCCATTTGTAGCTTTCTAATATTAATATGTTATGCAAAAACACCATAGCAACCGGTCAAGTATGCAAAGTCATTATGTTTTATGTGACGTCATTTGTGACGTTTCATTGTTTCGGTTTCTTAGAATGAAGTACATGTGATTTCGAAACCAAAAATAGTACATGTAATTGGAACATTTCATTTGGCTCGGTGTTAAATTATTTTTCACATTCATACACTTTTAATAAGTTCATCTAAAAGCTCAATATAAATGTTATTTAGATACAGCTATGTAACCTGTGTTAAAACAATAGCTAAGAAGACTTTGGTATGGCTATATTACATGAAAATCAGAGAGTAAAACTAAAAAATTGCCAAAAGAAAAGATAGATTTATCTTAATATTGCAATAAAAGTATTGCAAAAATTATGAAAGTAATGTTAAAGTATAAGAACACCATTGTTAAGTGAAAATAATCAATGTTCTGGTTAAAGAAAATCCACTTAGACAAAATGGGCCAAAAACCTATTGCGGAGTCTTGCATGAGAATCACTATGTTTTCGTCATTTTTAAAGCGAACGACAAAACTGAGGTACCATTTTAATCGCAATGAAATACCGAACCAGAAAAAATAAGCAAATGTAATACATTTAACAATTCTTTTGCCTTAAACGATGCCAGACACAGTTTCGTAGAAAAGACTAGTGGTGGTAGCCCAATATATTGACCAATGAGTGAAGGGAATCCTGTCTATTTTTGTACCGGAAGTTAGAATGCCCATTTATTTTGTACTTTTGTGATTGTTTACATACTTCTCTGCATGAAAAACATCATATCAGGTCTGCTTTTGTAAAATAAAATATTTTTTGGATAATATTTGTACAAAGGGGGATAACTATAAAACCCTCCATTTTTTTAATGTGACAAATCGCCACTTTTTATGAAAACAGAGATATTTTTAAAAAAAGCAGGTAAACGTACCCCAATATTTTCACAGTTTACAAAAGGAAACATGGCCTTTCAGATATTTCTGGTTCAGGTATTTTCATTATTGTAGAAGTTACTGAAATCAAGTCTAGAAAATGTGATGACCCCCCTTAATTTTTCACTAAAACACCCCCTTTTAGGTCTGTTTTTGGCACTTTTATTGGACTATACTGACTTTTATTGATTCATAAAATAGAGACCATCAATAAGAGTGCAGATTTATCTTTTTATTGATATATAAATGTCCATAGTGCAAGTGATAGCCAGATTTTATTCAGAGCATGGAAATGACATTGGTATGGTCCAATGACGTCACTTTGAATTACTATGTCCTGCACCCTTTAAAGGCATATGATAATATTTTGAATGCTTTACCTGGTCTATTACAGTCCATTTTAGTTCTGCAACCAATTGTGAATTTGCTTATACACACAATACCAATGTAATGGTCCATTTGTAGCTTTCTAATATTAATATGTTATGCAAAAACACCATAGCAACCGGTCAAGTATGCAAAGTCATTATGTTTTATGTGACGTCATTTGTGACGTTTCATTGTTTCGGTTTCTTAGAATGAAGTACATGTGATTTCGAAACCAAAAATAGTACATGTAATTGGAACATTTCATTTGGCTCGGTGTTAAATTATTTTTCACATTCATACACTTTTAATAAGTTCATCTAAAAGCTCAATATAAATGTTATTTAGATACAGCTATGTAACCTGTGTTAAAACAATAGCTAAGAAGACTTTGGTATGGCTATATTACATGAAAATCAGAGAGTAAAACTAAAAAATTGCCAAAAGAAAAGATAGATTTATCTTAATATTGCAATAAAAGTATTGCAAAAATTATGAAAGTAATGTTAAAGTATAAGAACACCATTGTTAAGTGAAAATAATCAATGTTCTGGTTAAAGAAAATCCACTTAGACAAAATGGGCCAAAAACCTATTGCGGAGTCTTGCATGAGAATCACTATGTTTTCGTCATTTTTAAAGCGAACGACAAAACTGAGGTACCATTTTAATCGCAATGAAATACCGAACCAGAAAAAATAAGCAAATGTAATACATTTAACAATTCTTTTGCCTTTAAAGGCATATGATAATATTTTGAATGCTTTACCTGGTCTATTACAGTCCATTTTAGTTCTGCAACCAATTGTGAATTTGCTTATACACACAATACCAATGTAATGGTCCATTTGTAGCTTTCTAATATTAATATGTTATGCAAAAACACCATAGCAACCGGTCAAGTATGCAAAGTCATTATGTTTTATGTGACGTCATTTGTGACGTTTCATTGTTTCGGTTTCTTAGAATGAAGTACATGTGATTTCGAAACCAAAAATAGTACATGTAATTGGAACATTTCATTTGGCTCGGTGTTAAATTATTTTTCACATTCATACACTTTTAATAAGTTCATCTAAAAGCTCAATATAAATGTTATTTAGATACAGCTATGTAACCTGTGTTAAAACAATAGCTAAGAAGACTTTGGTATGGCTATATTACATGAAAATCAGAGAGTAAAACTAAAAAATTGCCAAAAGAAAAGATAGATTTATCTTAATATTGCAATAAAAGTATTGCAAAAATTATGAAAGTAATGTTAAAGTATAAGAACACCATTGTTAAGTGAAAATAATCAATGTTCTGGTTAAAGAAAATCCACTTAGACAAAATGGGCCAAAAACCTATTGCGGAGTCTTGCATGAGAATCACTATGTTTTCGTCATTTTTAAAGCGAACGACAAAACTGAGGTACCATTTTAATCGCAATGAAATACCGAACCAGAAAAAATAAGCAAATGTAATACATTTAACAATTCTTTTGCCTTTAAAGGCATATGATAATATTTTGAATGCTTTACCTGGTCTATTACAGTCCATTTTAGTTCTGCAACCAATTGTGAATTTGCTTATACACACAATACCAATGTAATGGTCCATTTGTAGCTTTCTAATATTAATATGTTATGCAAAAACACCATAGCAACCGGTCAAGTATGCAAAGTCATTATGTTTTATGTGACGTCATTTGTGACGTTTCATTGTTTCGGTTTCTTAGAATGAAGTACATGTGATTTCGAAACCAAAAATAGTACATGTAATTGGAACATTTCATTTGGCTCGGTGTTAAATTATTTTTCACATTCATACACTTTTAATAAGTTCATCTAAAAGCTCAATATAAATGTTATTTAGATACAGCTATGTAACCTGTGTTAAAACAATAGCTAAGAAGACTTTGGTATGGCTATATTACATGAAAATCAGAGAGTAAAACTAAAAAATTGCCAAAAGAAAAGATAGATTTATCTTAATATTGCAATAAAAGTATTGCAAAAATTATGAAAGTAATGTTAAAGTATAAGAACACCATTGTTAAGTGAAAATAATCAATGTTCTGGTTAAAGAAAATCCACTTAGACAAAATGGGCCAAAAACCTATTGCGGAGTCTTGCATGAGAATCACTATGTTTTCGTCATTTTTAAAGCGAACGACAAAACTGAGGTACCATTTTAATCGCAATGAAATACCGAACCAGAAAAAATAAGCAAATGTAATACATTTAACAATTCTTTTGCCTTAAACGATGCCAGACACAGTTTCGTAGAAAAGACTAGTGGTGGTAGCCCAATATATTGACCAATGAGTGAAGGGAATCCTGTCTATTTTTGTACCGGAAGTTAGAATGCCCATTTATTTTGTACTTTTGTGATTGTTTACATACTTCTCTGCATGAAAAACATCATATCAGGTCTGCTTTTGTAAAATAAAATATTTTTTGGATAATATTTGTACAAAGGGGGATAACTATAAAACCCTCCATTTTTTTAATGTGACAAATCGCCACTTTTTATGAAAACAGAGATATTTTTAAAAAAAGCAGGTAAACGTACCCCAATATTTTCACAGTTTACAAAAGGAAACATGGCCTTTCAGATATTTCTGGTTCAGGTATTTTCATTATTGTAGAAGTTACTGAAATCAAGTCTAGAAAATGTGATGACCCCCCTTAATTTTTCACTAAAACACCCCCTTTTAGGTCTGTTTTTGGCACTTTTATTGGACTATACTGACTTTTATTGATTCATAAAATAGAGACCATCAATAAGAGTGCAGATTTATCTTTTTATTGATATATAAATGTCCATAGTGCAAGTGATAGCCAGATTTTATTCAGAGCATGGAAATGACATTGGTATGGTCCAATGACGTCACTTTGAATTACTATGTCCTGCACCCTTTAAAGGCATATGATAATATTTTGAATGCTTTACCTGGTCTATTACAGTCCATTTTAGTTCTGCAACCAATTGTGAATTTGCTTATACACACAATACCAATGTAATGGTCCATTTGTAGCTTTCTAATATTAATATGTTATGCAAAAACACCATAGCAACCGGTCAAGTATGCAAAGTCATTATGTTTTATGTGACGTCATTTGTGACGTTTCATTGTTTCGGTTTCTTAGAATGAAGTACATGTGATTTCGAAACCAAAAATAGTACATGTAATTGGAACATTTCATTTGGCTCGGTGTTAAATTATTTTTCACATTCATACACTTTTAATAAGTTCATCTAAAAGCTCAATATAAATGTTATTTAGATACAGCTATGTAACCTGTGTTAAAACAATAGCTAAGAAGACTTTGGTATGGCTATATTACATGAAAATCAGAGAGTAAAACTAAAAAATTGCCAAAAGAAAAGATAGATTTATCTTAATATTGCAATAAAAGTATTGCAAAAATTATGAAAGTAATGTTAAAGTATAAGAACACCATTGTTAAGTGAAAATAATCAATGTTCTGGTTAAAGAAAATCCACTTAGACAAAATGGGCCAAAAACCTATTGCGGAGTCTTGCATGAGAATCACTATGTTTTCGTCATTTTTAAAGCGAACGACAAAACTGAGGTACCATTTTAATCGCAATGAAATACCGAACCAGAAAAAATAAGCAAATGTAATACATTTAACAATTCTTTTGCCTTTAAAGGCATATGATAATATTTTGAATGCTTTACCTGGTCTATTACAGTCCATTTTAGTTCTGCAACCAATTGTGAATTTGCTTATACACACAATACCAATGTAATGGTCCATTTGTAGCTTTCTAATATTAATATGTTATGCAAAAACACCATAGCAACCGGTCAAGTATGCAAAGTCATTATGTTTTATGTGACGTCATTTGTGACGTTTCATTGTTTCGGTTTCTTAGAATGAAGTACATGTGATTTCGAAACCAAAAATAGTACATGTAATTGGAACATTTCATTTGGCTCGGTGTTAAATTATTTTTCACATTCATACACTTTTAATAAGTTCATCTAAAAGCTCAATATAAATGTTATTTAGATACAGCTATGTAACCTGTGTTAAAACAATAGCTAAGAAGACTTTGGTATGGCTATATTACATGAAAATCAGAGAGTAAAACTAAAAAATTGCCAAAAGAAAAGATAGATTTATCTTAATATTGCAATAAAAGTATTGCAAAAATTATGAAAGTAATGTTAAAGTATAAGAACACCATTGTTAAGTGAAAATAATCAATGTTCTGGTTAAAGAAAATCCACTTAGACAAAATGGGCCAAAAACCTATTGCGGAGTCTTGCATGAGAATCACTATGTTTTCGTCATTTTTAAAGCGAACGACAAAACTGAGGTACCATTTTAATCGCAATGAAATACCGAACCAGAAAAAATAAGCAAATGTAATACATTTAACAATTCTTTTGCCTTAAACGATGCCAGACACAGTTTCGTAGAAAAGACTAGTGGTGGTAGCCCAATATATTGACCAATGAGTGAAGGGAATCCTGTCTATTTTTGTACCGGAAGTTAGAATGCCCATTTATTTTGTACTTTTGTGATTGTTTACATACTTCTCTGCATGAAAAACATCATATCAGGTCTGCTTTTGTAAAATAAAATATTTTTTGGATAATATTTGTACAAAGGGGGATAACTATAAAACCCTCCATTTTTTTAATGTGACAAATCGCCACTTTTTATGAAAACAGAGATATTTTTAAAAAAAGCAGGTAAACGTACCCCAATATTTTCACAGTTTACAAAAGGAAACATGGCCTTTCAGATATTTCTGGTTCAGGTATTTTCATTATTGTAGAAGTTACTGAAATCAAGTCTAGAAAATGTGATGACCCCCCTTAATTTTTCACTAAAACACCCCCTTTTAGGTCTGTTTTTGGCACTTTTATTGGACTATACTGACTTTTATTGATTCATAAAATAGAGACCATCAATAAGAGTGCAGATTTATCTTTTTATTGATATATAAATGTCCATAGTGCAAGTGATAGCCAGATTTTATTCAGAGCATGGAAATGACATTGGTATGGTCCAATGACGTCACTTTGAATTACTATGTCCTGCACCCTTTAAAGGCATATGATAATATTTTGAATGCTTTACCTGGTCTATTACAGTCCATTTTAGTTCTGCAACCAATTGTGAATTTGCTTATACACACAATACCAATGTAATGGTCCATTTGTAGCTTTCTAATATTAATATGTTATGCAAAAACACCATAGCAACCGGTCAAGTATGCAAAGTCATTATGTTTTATGTGACGTCATTTGTGACGTTTCATTGTTTCGGTTTCTTAGAATGAAGTACATGTGATTTCGAAACCAAAAATAGTACATGTAATTGGAACATTTCATTTGGCTCGGTGTTAAATTATTTTTCACATTCATACACTTTTAATAAGTTCATCTAAAAGCTCAATATAAATGTTATTTAGATACAGCTATGTAACCTGTGTTAAAACAATAGCTAAGAAGACTTTGGTATGGCTATATTACATGAAAATCAGAGAGTAAAACTAAAAAATTGCCAAAAGAAAAGATAGATTTATCTTAATATTGCAATAAAAGTATTGCAAAAATTATGAAAGTAATGTTAAAGTATAAGAACACCATTGTTAAGTGAAAATAATCAATGTTCTGGTTAAAGAAAATCCACTTAGACAAAATGGGCCAAAAACCTATTGCGGAGTCTTGCATGAGAATCACTATGTTTTCGTCATTTTTAAAGCGAACGACAAAACTGAGGTACCATTTTAATCGCAATGAAATACCGAACCAGAAAAAATAAGCAAATGTAATACATTTAACAATTCTTTTGCCTTTAAAGGCATATGATAATATTTTGAATGCTTTACCTGGTCTATTACAGTCCATTTTAGTTCTGCAACCAATTGTGAATTTGCTTATACACACAATACCAATGTAATGGTCCATTTGTAGCTTTCTAATATTAATATGTTATGCAAAAACACCATAGCAACCGGTCAAGTATGCAAAGTCATTATGTTTTATGTGACGTCATTTGTGACGTTTCATTGTTTCGGTTTCTTAGAATGAAGTACATGTGATTTCGAAACCAAAAATAGTACATGTAATTGGAACATTTCATTTGGCTCGGTGTTAAATTATTTTTCACATTCATACACTTTTAATAAGTTCATCTAAAAGCTCAATATAAATGTTATTTAGATACAGCTATGTAACCTGTGTTAAAACAATAGCTAAGAAGACTTTGGTATGGCTATATTACATGAAAATCAGAGAGTAAAACTAAAAAATTGCCAAAAGAAAAGATAGATTTATCTTAATATTGCAATAAAAGTATTGCAAAAATTATGAAAGTAATGTTAAAGTATAAGAACACCATTGTTAAGTGAAAATAATCAATGTTCTGGTTAAAGAAAATCCACTTAGACAAAATGGGCCAAAAACCTATTGCGGAGTCTTGCATGAGAATCACTATGTTTTCGTCATTTTTAAAGCGAACGACAAAACTGAGGTACCATTTTAATCGCAATGAAATACCGAACCAGAAAAAATAAGCAAATGTAATACATTTAACAATTCTTTTGCCTTAAACGATGCCAGACACAGTTTCGTAGAAAAGACTAGTGGTGGTAGCCCAATATATTGACCAATGAGTGAAGGGAATCCTGTCTATTTTTGTACCGGAAGTTAGAATGCCCATTTATTTTGTACTTTTGTGATTGTTTACATACTTCTCTGCATGAAAAACATCATATCAGGTCTGCTTTTGTAAAATAAAATATTTTTTGGATAATATTTGTACAAAGGGGGATAACTATAAAACCCTCCATTTTTTTAATGTGACAAATCGCCACTTTTTATGAAAACAGAGATATTTTTAAAAAAAGCAGGTAAACGTACCCCAATATTTTCACAGTTTACAAAAGGAAACATGGCCTTTCAGATATTTCTGGTTCAGGTATTTTCATTATTGTAGAAGTTACTGAAATCAAGTCTAGAAAATGTGATGACCCCCCTTAATTTTTCACTAAAACACCCCCTTTTAGGTCTGTTTTTGGCACTTTTATTGGACTATACTGACTTTTATTGATTCATAAAATAGAGACCATCAATAAGAGTGCAGATTTATCTTTTTATTGATATATAAATGTCCATAGTGCAAGTGATAGCCAGATTTTATTCAGAGCATGGAAATGACATTGGTATGGTCCAATGACGTCACTTTGAATTACTATGTCCTGCACCCTTTAAAGGCATATGATAATATTTTGAATGCTTTACCTGGTCTATTACAGTCCATTTTAGTTCTGCAACCAATTGTGAATTTGCTTATACACACAATACCAATGTAATGGTCCATTTGTAGCTTTCTAATATTAATATGTTATGCAAAAACACCATAGCAACCGGTCAAGTATGCAAAGTCATTATGTTTTATGTGACGTCATTTGTGACGTTTCATTGTTTCGGTTTCTTAGAATGAAGTACATGTGATTTCGAAACCAAAAATAGTACATGTAATTGGAACATTTCATTTGGCTCGGTGTTAAATTATTTTTCACATTCATACACTTTTAATAAGTTCATCTAAAAGCTCAATATAAATGTTATTTAGATACAGCTATGTAACCTGTGTTAAAACAATAGCTAAGAAGACTTTGGTATGGCTATATTACATGAAAATCAGAGAGTAAAACTAAAAAATTGCCAAAAGAAAAGATAGATTTATCTTAATATTGCAATAAAAGTATTGCAAAAATTATGAAAGTAATGTTAAAGTATAAGAACACCATTGTTAAGTGAAAATAATCAATGTTCTGGTTAAAGAAAATCCACTTAGACAAAATGGGCCAAAAACCTATTGCGGAGTCTTGCATGAGAATCACTATGTTTTCGTCATTTTTAAAGCGAACGACAAAACTGAGGTACCATTTTAATCGCAATGAAATACCGAACCAGAAAAAATAAGCAAATGTAATACATTTAACAATTCTTTTGCCTTTAAAGGCATATGATAATATTTTGAATGCTTTACCTGGTCTATTACAGTCCATTTTAGTTCTGCAACCAATTGTGAATTTGCTTATACACACAATACCAATGTAATGGTCCATTTGTAGCTTTCTAATATTAATATGTTATGCAAAAACACCATAGCAACCGGTCAAGTATGCAAAGTCATTATGTTTTATGTGACGTCATTTGTGACGTTTCATTGTTTCGGTTTCTTAGAATGAAGTACATGTGATTTCGAAACCAAAAATAGTACATGTAATTGGAACATTTCATTTGGCTCGGTGTTAAATTATTTTTCACATTCATACACTTTTAATAAGTTCATCTAAAAGCTCAATATAAATGTTATTTAGATACAGCTATGTAACCTGTGTTAAAACAATAGCTAAGAAGACTTTGGTATGGCTATATTACATGAAAATCAGAGAGTAAAACTAAAAAATTGCCAAAAGAAAAGATAGATTTATCTTAATATTGCAATAAAAGTATTGCAAAAATTATGAAAGTAATGTTAAAGTATAAGAACACCATTGTTAAGTGAAAATAATCAATGTTCTGGTTAAAGAAAATCCACTTAGACAAAATGGGCCAAAAACCTATTGCGGAGTCTTGCATGAGAATCACTATGTTTTCGTCATTTTTAAAGCGAACGACAAAACTGAGGTACCATTTTAATCGCAATGAAATACCGAACCAGAAAAAATAAGCAAATGTAATACATTTAACAATTCTTTTGCCTTAAACGATGCCAGACACAGTTTCGTAGAAAAGACTAGTGGTGGTAGCCCAATATATTGACCAATGAGTGAAGGGAATCCTGTCTATTTTTGTACCGGAAGTTAGAATGCCCATTTATTTTGTACTTTTGTGATTGTTTACATACTTCTCTGCATGAAAAACATCATATCAGGTCTGCTTTTGTAAAATAAAATATTTTTTGGATAATATTTGTACAAAGGGGGATAACTATAAAACCCTCCATTTTTTTAATGTGACAAATCGCCACTTTTTATGAAAACAGAGATATTTTTAAAAAAAGCAGGTAAACGTACCCCAATATTTTCACAGTTTACAAAAGGAAACATGGCCTTTCAGATATTTCTGGTTCAGGTATTTTCATTATTGTAGAAGTTACTGAAATCAAGTCTAGAAAATGTGATGACCCCCCTTAATTTTTCAC
The DNA here is from genome assembly GCA_963971305.1 of Arcuatula senhousia. Taxonomy (NCBI): domain Eukaryota; kingdom Metazoa; phylum Mollusca; class Bivalvia; order Mytilida; family Mytilidae; genus Arcuatula; species Arcuatula senhousia. The sequence goes on from CAXARO010001765.1 coordinate 32,273, forward strand.
TAAAACACCCCCTTTTAGGTCTGTTTTTGGCACTTTTATTGGACTATACTGACTTTTATTGATTCATAAAATAGAGACCATCAATAAGAGTGCAGATTTATCTTTTTATTGATATATAAATGTCCATAGTGCAAGTGATAGCCAGATTTTATTCAGAGCATGGAAATGACATTGGTATGGTCCAATGACGTCACTTTGAATTACTATGTCCTGCACCCTTTAAAGGCATATGATAATATTTTGAATGCTTTACCTGGTCTATTACAGTCCATTTTAGTTCTGCAACCAATTGTGAATTTGCTTATACACACAATACCAATGTAATGGTCCATTTGTAGCTTTCTAATATTAATATGTTATGCAAAAACACCATAGCAACCGGTCAAGTATGCAAAGTCATTATGTTTTATGTGACGTCATTTGTGACGTTTCATTGTTTCGGTTTCTTAGAATGAAGTACATGTGATTTCGAAACCAAAAATAGTACATGTAATTGGAACATTTCATTTGGCTCGGTGTTAAATTATTTTTCACATTCATACACTTTTAATAAGTTCATCTAAAAGCTCAATATAAATGTTATTTAGATACAGCTATGTAACCTGTGTTAAAACAATAGCTAAGAAGACTTTGGTATGGCTATATTACATGAAAATCAGAGAGTAAAACTAAAAAATTGCCAAAAGAAAAGATAGATTTATCTTAATATTGCAATAAAAGTATTGCAAAAATTATGAAAGTAATGTTAAAGTATAAGAACACCATTGTTAAGTGAAAATAATCAATGTTCTGGTTAAAGAAAATCCACTTAGACAAAATGGGCCAAAAACCTATTGCGGAGTCTTGCATGAGAATCACTATGTTTTCGTCATTTTTAAAGCGAACGACAAAACTGAGGTACCATTTTAATCGCAATGA
>CAXARO010001766.1:0-22476 GCA_963971305.1 Arcuatula senhousia
TCTCAACATATCATAAAATTATTGAAACATCGAAGAAATACATGGGAAAAACATCATTATAAAGTTGATATGCTCTAGTACAAACGTGATGACTTCAACTTTCCAATCGTCAACTTTCCCTTCTTGTGTAGCAACATTATGTCCACTCCATTTCGTATTGAGTTTACGTATCACTGTTGATTCGTTATTTCAGAGCTTGCGGGTCATCAATTTCCTAGGCAGAGCTTCACGTCTGACACAAAAATTGCATACACAGGGATATGTTTCTCCTCGGTCGCTGTCTTAACTCAAGAAATTTTACAGAAGACATCATGTGCTCATATACAAAGATTGGATTTCAATCTCTCAGGTGAGTGCAGATGTTGGTTTGTCATAAGGTTTTGTTTTGTCTTCCTTTACCGGATTGGACACACTGAATTGGCGGTTGGTAGCGAGACAGGTGCGCTTTAGCAAGCAGGAACTGCTAACAATTCCGGAGCACTTGAGTTCACTCTCTTTTCCTCTTGAGTTAGCGTTGTTAATTGTTATTAAGGGAGTTGGACGGCTAAAATGGGGCATTTTTTCCGTCACTTTGCACACTTGAGCCTAAAATTTTTAAATGACTTGCTATTGCTTAAAGGATGTGAAATTTATTTATTTCTTTAATTCTATTAATGAAATAATTACGAGATAAACACTAAGAAAGATTTTAAGCTCACACTTCAAGGGAGATCAATGACGGGAAAATGTGTGACTTATTTCTATAAAAAAATATATGTGACCCCATGTATTTATTACAGAAATCAAAAGTGTATCCTATAATGGGTATTCGACACAATGATTTGTACAAAATTTTATTCATGGTTTGAAAAATATATGCGTTTGGATGATTTTTCTTGTATAATCTTTACAAATATAAAGATTGAACCCCAATTACTTCTATAATAAGCAACGTGACCTTTTGGTTTTTTATTGTATATTTTCAAAGCTTAACCTAATGTCTATATACCGTATGAAAGTTTAGAACAAATTATATGTCAAATTTTTAGACCCTCCAACTCCCTTAAGTTGTTTTTGTATTTCTGTGTTTTATGTTGTCTGTTTTTCCCCCGCCCTGTTCTCGTTGGTGTTTACTGGTTTTGTCTTAGTCCTTTCGGACTTTTGACACTCGGATGCCCCATTGGTTTCTCTACTTCTTTGATCAAATCTTCAATCACACATTTACTAATACTCATTACTGAAAATGAAATATTCAACAAACTCTCTTAAGTTTAAAATTAATATATAGCAGAGGACATACAGCACAACCTTGCTGCACTTCCAACCATATCCGTCTTAATAGTTCAAACTTAATGACATATTTCTTAAAATAGAAATGCTAGCATTAAATAAATATATTAAAGCTGTGAAAAATCTTTTAATTTTAAATTATCATAAAGCTTATACATAAACACACATAAACATTGTTTATCAATATTGATATAAGCAATTAAAAGTTTTAGATGCATGACAACCGATTCCAAAACGATCCTAACGAGCGTTTTACCTTTCAAAAACTCAGCAGAGGCGCCATCACTAATGATTGAAGTAAGAATATGTAAGATCTATTGTCTTCAATGAAATAAAAAACCTTTTGTGTTAAATTTAGAACCCAATTGCATGTCAAGTGTCAAAATAAAAAATACAACAGCGGAAACAACACTTGTTAAGAGTGATAAATAGCATTTAAATATTAATTTAAATATATATTTTTATAGAGAATTTAATTAGTAGTAACACACATCTCATTAAAATTCTAGTAGTGACCCATGTTTATTGCACAATCTTGTCAGTTGTTTAATTAATAATAACATATAGGTACATTGACTATTTACAATGGTTTTTATTCCGTGATTAAAGGTGACAGAGATGAGACAAATTAAATGCAATTTAAATCGGCCTCTATGTGGGAATGACAGTGCACGGTGGAATCAACGGCGCATAAACACGTGGTTTTCCATGGTCCTACAGCAAACCGGGTAAGTTGATCATTCTACTGCGATATAAATATAAATAGCTTTCACAGCTTCAAAAAGTACTAAAGTTTTTGTCAATAATTTCATCAGTTTTAAAGTCTGGATGTACGTATTTCAAGACGTAACAACTCATCAGCAGCAATCAATGCAACCTATTCTGCCGCTTTATAAATTTAAATTAAAACATGACCATAACAGCTAGGGCAATAATAAAATACAAAAAACTCAAAATGATTGACGGTTGATTTAGTTATGCTGGATGTGCAGTACTTTTTATTTTAAGAGCTCAGCACAATTAAAAAATAAGAAGACTCATTGGGAGTCACAATCGCAAAATGCAAGCTGGAAAGTGATTCACATTTTCATCAGTTTGCTTCCCAATCCATGATATATAAATAAGTTTAAACTAAAATGGGAATTCAATGCCAAGTATCAAAATAGGAATAATTGTTATAAAAAATGATTTTGAAAAGATATACCTAATCCAGCATCGAGGATATATATCGACAATTTAACTTGGAGGGTGGCCTTAGTTTTTCCTAAAATTATTATTTTGAATCCGGTTTTGATGAAGAAAAAATTTGCAGCAGAGGCAGATAGATAACAATATTCTGAAGAAAGATTTCTGCTTTAAAAATAATGCCTATTATAGGGAGGGGATTTGTCGCGGCAACTTTAAAATATAGTTTTCTTGCAAGAAAAAAAAACAATAACAACAAAAAACAAGGGACACTCTAAAGTTAAATGGTCGGTCCCTTGTGCCTTTCTTGTACATTAAAGTATTGCGTTTATGTGAAGGTCTCCGAAATCCCGACCAGAATCTCCACGTGAGACGGTTCGTGTCTCTGGTTCAACTGTAACTGGAGCAGCTAACCATGGCGGTGGTGTCATGGGCTAGACGACCCATGCCACATTGCGAGTCATGTTTAATAGTTGCTACACAGGATTCTACTGCCTCTACTCTATAGTCACGACTATAAACACCTATATCGTGGATGTTTTCTTCGATCCGACACATGTGAAATCGGAAGTTTATTTTGCTTTAAGAAAAATTGTTAAGCACACAATACGTTTGTTAATCTGCTTTCGCATTACGACGTTTGAAAAGTTTATCTCGTTTAGTCATTGTTGTAATATTTTTTGGTTTTAGTGTTTTGTTAGTTCAAATCCAACTTCTTACCGGTCTTCCAATTTTTCGACCCCTAGCGTGTCTGATGAAGGTTAGTCCAGAAAAGCGCTTCACACGCATTGAATGTTTGTTTTTTATCATTTATAAAAATAATATCAATGTGTGAATCGTGTCTTTCTGGCACATATTCCATATTCTTTCGTTTTTTTATATTATTTCATAGCTTGGCTTTAGTGCCATTTGGAGGTTGTAGAAAGCTTTCCCGTACTTAAGTTGTATGCTCTTATATATTTCCGAATACTGGGATATGTGTTGGAAAGTCACTGTTTACATATTTCCAGTTTTTTTACGTTCTGATAGAAAATTGTGGATATTTCTAATGCAGTTAAAAAGTTTACCTCGTTAAGTCATTGTTGTAATATTTTTTGGCTTTAGTGTTTTGTTAGTTCAATTCTAACTTCTTACCGGTCTTACAATTTTTCGCCCCCTTGCGTGTCTGATAAAGGTTAGTCCAGAAAAGCGCTTCACATGCATTGAATGTTTGTTTGTTATCATTTATAAAATAATATCAATATGTGAATCGTGTCTTTCTAGCACATATTCCATGTTCTTTCGTCTTTAATAACTTACTACACTGCGTTTGGAGATGAATCTTTTATAACTTTGATGTAAAGCTTTTAAACTTCACAAATATACTGAAACTCAACCACACTTTCACCAATTGCAAGTTTTGCATCCTAGTAGTTCTTACGCACTGCGACAAAATATTTTTGATAAGAATTATTTTGTGCTGAAGAATTCTTTCTTAGGATTTTTTTTATCTTCAATTCTACTTGCAAATACTTTTCCCCTTCAAAATTCAGTTTCAAAATAATACTAGTTTAACCCCGAAACATTTTATATGTGTTTGTCTGAAGCCAGGAATCTTTGTCAAAGCTTTTCTTTGTCCTTGTCCTTTTTATTGTTGATTGTTTCATGTACAGAAATGGGTCTTTCGCTGATAATTTTGGGATTGGTAATGAATCTTATGTGTATTATATTTGCAATCCTGGGCAAATGCAAGACGGCTAGTAACGTTGAAGGCTGTTGACTGTCTTCTATTCTTTTGGATTCCCGCTTGTTTATGTTAGTTGTGTCGCGAACACTTATTCAACATACCTTAATGCAAATGACAACAAAGTTCCAGACAATAAATTTTGCTACGCCTGACGCGCGTTTCGTCTATTCAAGACTCATCAGAGGCGCTCTACCAAAAATATTGAAAATGCCAAACAGTATATGATTATGAAGAGCATAGAACATTAAACCAAAAATACCAAACTGGGGAACCAAATTATTACTAAGATGATCAGCCTATGTCTGGGGTAGGAAGAGCCTTAGGGTTTAGACAATTTTGAAATTTAAACGGGTAATTTAAAGCTTTGATGTGTTCTCCAACACAAAAGTGTTGGTGCCGGAACGGGCTAACCTCGGGGTTAAAAGAGTCTTAGTTCCCCTTCCTCATTTTACATGGCGGATCCTTATACACATTACATGTAACTCGATCAAAAACATACCATATAATTACAAATTGTTTTTAAGCATAGCACTTAAGCTTGTACTTTAACATAAAAAATATATATGTTCTTATTTTAATTAAACCAATTAAACAAGAAATTACACGAATGACTTGCAACAAACAAAAGGGTAACACGAAAAAACATATTTTCATCTTAATTATCGTTTTATTAACATTTATGACAAATTTAAATGCTACTTTTACACGATTTTTATTTTCAAGTCAAATTTTTTAAACCATTAAACTTGTTTGTTTTTGTCTTATAAATCATAATAATGGTCTTGTGAAATAAAAATATTCCATTAATAAAAAGCATGGACGTATTCAGCAAACCTTAACGACATAAATCTTAAAGCATAATTAAAAAGATAGATTATAATTATAATTATATAATATTTTATATAATATTGAAAGGCCAAATTTTCATTCTGATAGTGTTTTATCGGTGTCTAGATGAGCACTAGTTTTTTTAAATGATATTTTAGATCTTGCTTTCAGTTTTTTTAAATTTAATTTTTTTAATTGCCGTTTCTTTAATGTTTGATGTGTCGCGTACACTTATTCCACATCTCATTATCGTCTATTTGTTTATTTTTCCTTTTTTTTCTGAATATAAACATAGTACATCCAACTATTATAAATTATAAGAAAAACAAATCTGTAGTACATGATTTTAATGTCATTAAAACGATGGTTTAACTTAAAGGCTACGGTTCGTTTTGCTCGACATTCATTTAGATTTTAATTTTATAGATGAAAAGTGATAAAACCGGACAAAATTCCATATTCATTCTCAAGTTATATTCTAAAGGTCAGCGACAACAAAGACCATATACTTCTCGTCTGATTTTTAATCATTTTAAAGTGAAGTTTTAAAACTTCATCAGCATTTAATGTAGTCTACGTAGTCGATTACACCTAAAACTTTAAGAATCACTCCAAATTTGTTCTTATTTTGACCAATTTAATAGAAATTATACATATATCTAAGACTAGATCATGTTTTGCAGGTACAAATATCTGGTTGTCGATTACAATAAGACTTACTTTGTCATCAATGAGTCTAAGAAAAAGGACAAATATACAGAAGACCAAATAGTCGACATGCTCAATTTTCTTATCGGCAACATATTTGTTCAATTTGATGGACGTGTTTTTCAGCAAACAATAGGGATTCCAATGGGCATAATTGTGCACCTTTGCTTGCTGATTTGTTCAAGGAAGACTTTCAACAAAGCTCTATGACAAACTTGATGACTTCAACTTTCTAGTCATCAACTTTTTTCTTTTTGTGTAGCAACATTCCGTCCGCTCCTGCTTATGGGGTCTTCGTATCACAGTTGATCCGTTACTCCAGAGCTTGCGGGAATAACAACTATAACCTTGGCAGAGCGTCACGTTTGTCACAGAAATTGCTGACACAGGGTAATGTTGCTCCACGGTTTCTGTCTTCCCTCAAGAAAGGACCATAGCCATTTTCCCCTGTATTAAGTTCATAGAATTTGATGGTGCGTTAAACATTTAAAAAGCTATTTATAGATATTTAAAGTCGTCATTCATAAATCCTATTTTAAATCACAAGGAAAGTCCCAATCGAAGTCACTTTTAATTACGGTATGCTGGTTGGCTTGCATTCGTTTACCTCATTGAAAATGTAGATATTGTTATAAAAATGTCCCCCAAAAAGAAGAAAGTATAAAAAGAAAGAATAAAAGTAAAAACATAATTAACCGTATAACGCAATGTTACTATTTAACTAATATATTATAGTATAACCAATCAAAAGCTAAAATGTACTAAGTGTCATATTGATTTGACTGTGGAAAAAAGTGAAATAAAACGGCAAATCTTAGAAAAACGTAATTGACTTTTAATTTAGGCACGGACCATTTGATTTTCTGGGGGGGGCCTGGGATTTTACCTTGAGCCGGGAAATTTTTTTCGCCCGCTTTGCGGGCCAGATTATTTTTTTCACACACATATTAAGCAAGGAAATTTTGTTGGCAAGATTATTTTTTTTCAATTGGCAAGATTTAAAGCAGATTATTTTTTTCAACCTAGGTGCTAGCCAGATTATTTTTTTTTACAAAAATCAGGGCCGGGAAATTTTTTTCAAAAAAATCCCAGGCCCCCCCCCCCAGAAAATCAAATGGTCCGTGCCTTAGCATTAAAAATAGGGTTATGTCTATAATTAAGATACAGATCTGAAGGACAAAATCGAACACTCCGTTCAAGATTTGAACTTACACTGTCAATATATAATATTGCAAACACTATTCGTAATAGTATACGTTTTAAATACCAACGACCTACCTCACTGAGCTATCGGAGACATACTGTAGCAGTGAAAATAATAAGCATTTAAAGTTTTGAATTCTTTTAATTTGTGATTTTTTTGTTAAAAAGTGAATTTTTCGTTAGAAGGACATCGACAACCAAAATCTTTTAAAATGCATATTTTTCTAGTTTAACCATTCTACTCAAAACCCCAAAAGTCATGTTGGTTGTGCGTGTCCTTCATGGGGGATTCCCATATTAACGAGGCGAATTTTAAGCAAAAATGTGCAAAATGCATTTTCTTAGATTTTCGGGACAAAATATCACCGGTTTGAAGGTTTCGAATATTGTTGTTTTTTATTTATTTCATCACAATGGCCCCACTCTACACATTTTTATAACATGGAGAGTATTTTGTGACGCTTTTGAAATTGGCCCGTCTATGGTCAGAATTACAAGGAAAATGGCCATGGTCCTTTTACGGCAGACATCACGCACTCGTAGACAAATATGGAATTTATATCTCTCAAATGAGTGCAGATGTTGGTATGTCGTAGAAATTTGTTTTGTCTTCCTTTACCAGATTTGACACACTAAATTGGAAATTGGCAACACGACGGGTGGGTGTGCTATAGCAGGCAGGAACCGCTTAGTCTTCCGGAGCACCTGAGTTCACTCTTGTTTCGACTTGAGTTCACGTTGTTGATTTCCGTTCGGTTGATTTTGTGTTATGTGTTTCTTCGTGCTGTACTTGTTCGTGATTACCGGTTTCGTCGTTGCCCTTTCGGACTTTTGACACTCGAATGCCAAATTGGTGCCTCTTTGCTTCTTTTCGCAATGAAAATCATATCTCGTGGTTATAAATTTATTTTGCACAAATATCTTTATACATTTGACCTTCCAGAGAGTTTTCTTCTTTTCAGGAAGCCAAAATATGAGCCATGTCGTACATTAACAGAGTCAGATTTTAATAAATAAAAATAAACAACTTCAGATATACATTATTATCATAAGAATGTTGTTATATTTTCAATAATATTATAGTTTACGGTGTCAAAAAGGTAAATTTGGGTCCAAATAAATCAGTGTTAACAATTGTCTGCTTATAATAAGAACTCACGTAGAATTACAGCAACAATTAACCCTCTCATAAAACAAATATTTTTTTTTCTCTCGTTTTCTTTTAATGAACAGGAGGACATCTCTAGTATCATAAATTGGCTTATGGTGATCATTATCCTAAATGTTTTCTTTCCATTTGTATTGTGGATGTATATGTCTTAGAACAAAGTTAACTGCATTTGTGTTTAACCACCTGTGGGATCATGATTGTGATAATATCACCTTATCTTTAATTTCAGGTAACATGGATTCCTTCAAATTAGCACTCATTTTCTTAACTTGTCTCCAGTACGTGCATGGAAATGCAGTAATATGTACTTTAAACTGTAATCAAGCCCAATCATCTAGTCCCGTGTCTGCAAACATAGCATCAGCGCCTGTTATTGGAGGCCCAGCGCCACCAGATGTCGGTAGTACAAGAGGTCAGTCCCCGGCATCATCAGGGGTACTGCCGCCAACATCTCGACGGAAGTCTTCAAGGGGAAATAGTTTTGGCTCACTTCCCCCTCATATTCAAGCATGCCTAGAAGGAAAAGGAGGAGCTAACTGTGCTAAATATGGGAGATTAAACACGGAGGCAAACAGAAGGCGGTTTTTAAGGAAATCTAGAGATAAGTTAGGGAAATCTTCTGCAATTCGATTTGTAACAAAAGATGATTCGCTAAAATCAAAAACTAAATTTTCTGACGACTCTTTTAAATTGAAATCAAAATTTAAGGATGATGCTTCTATGGTTATAGCTAACAGTATCAATACAGAAGTCAACCAACAAAGTATATCAAGTAAAAGAGATGACCGAGATGGAAGACGATCCAAATCATCCAAATATAGTTCTAAAGATGTATCCAACGACAAAGGAAAAGCACTAAGTTCATCATTGTTAGACACTGTTTCCTCTCTTGTCAAAGGTCTCACAAAGTCTGCTTCATCTTCACAAGGATCAGTTGACTTGTCATCATCTAGGACATCTGGTAGCTCTTCAAGAAAAAATAGAAAATCGTCATCTAAAAGTTCGTCGTCATCATCATCTCGATCATCATCGTCATCTTCTTCTTCGTCTTCAAGCCGATCAGGCTCACAAGCTTCTTCGAGTGGAACATCAGGACTAGGATCTATTATGTCAGCTGTATCATCTCCTTCCGATTCCAAGAGCAAAAAATCGTCATCAAAATCGAATGCTTTGTCTGGACTTCTTACGTCAGTTGGTAATGTCTTAGATGGCCTTGGTAAAAGTTCGTCAACGAGTGGAAGTAAGAGTGGTGGAGGACTTCTTGGTGCTCTAGGGAACGTTTTATCCGGCACATCATCATCATCGAACAGTCAGTCACAATCAACATCAAGAAGTCAGTCTAAGTCTTCATCTAATGTTTTATCTAACGCATTATCGTCTATTGGGTCACTCCTTAGTGGTAAATCTAGTGGAGGAGGAAGAACAGATAGTCTCAAGTCAAATACTGGTAATGCAGTATCGACAGGCACAGGATCAAGTGGTAGAGAAACTGGAAGATCGCAATCATCAAGAAAAACAAGTAGAACTAAAAGCGGAGCTAGACAAAGTAGCGCAGTATCTAGATCAATGACTTCTGGACAAATGAGTAATGGACAGAATATTGCATCACAGGGAAGTGGATCAAACAGTGGATTGAATCAAGCTCTGGTTGCTTCTGGACAAGGACTTAGTGGACTTTCTGCTCAACAATCAACTCAGGATAGATTCACCAGTCAAAGTAGCAATGGAGCAAGAGCTTTCAACGTTGGCAAAGGAGTATCGATGCAAGGCAGTAGCGGCGTAAAATCAACAGCCCAAGGAATGTCTAATAATAACAAAGTCCAATCGTTTGGTCAAGGAACATTGGCATCTGGTTCAAATCAAGGTGGATCATGGAGTCAAGACATGTCAATGTCAAACACGAACCTCGGTGGATCAAGGAGCCGAGGCATTTCGATGTCAGCCGGAGATCTCGGAAGATCAATGAGCCAAGACACAACAGTGTCAGGCACGAATGTTGGTGGATCAAGAGGTCAAGCCATGTCGATGTCAGGCGGGAATATTGGTGAATCAAGAGGCCAAGCCATGTCGATGTCAGGAGGGAATATAGGGGGATCAAGAGGCAAAGCCATGTCAATGTCAGGCGGGAATGTGGGTGGATCAGGGATCCAGGACGTATCAGTGTCAGGTACCATTCTTGGCAGATCAACAAATCAAGAAATGTCGATTTCAGGTGCAAATTTAGACAGATCTATGAAAACAGCAAATAACTATGGATCAGGGAACCAAGGTTTTTCGAGCCAAGGCAATACCGGAAGTGGATCAGGATCACATGATTCTTCAGGTTCTTACAGTTCGGGAACACTTTCCTCTGGAATTGTAGGACTTTCAGGGGTTTCGGCTTTCAGTGGTACGGGTGATTCGGTGATGTCTGGAACTTCATCCTACAAAAATGGCAAATCTGGATCAGTTGTGAAGTATAGTACATCAGATAGCTCTACAGACATGCACAATGAAGACGGCTCTAGAGGCTTGAATCAAGATGATTCTTCTTCAACAATTCGGAAAATTGAAATTGAAATCAAACAAATTGAAAAACCACAAAAACCTGATATAGAGGTTAAACAAATTGAAATAAAGAAACAGGATCAATCTTCGTCTTCGAGTAGACAAAATAACGAAGAAGATGGTTCAAGGGGCCAAAACCAGGATGGTTCTCAGGGTAAAAATCAAGATCAAAAAGTAATTAGCTCCGTATCAATGTCATATCTTCCATCTGAAACCGCAAGTTCTGGGTCTGGTAATAATGCTGACGGACAACAGTCGGACAACAAACAAAATGTTTTTGAGCTTGACACATCTTCAGGATCGGGATTTTCATCGAAATTGCGTTACAATAAAAACGTAAAGATTCGACCATTCGAACAATCATCGTTCTCTAATATGCAAATAGGACAGACACAAAATCAATTAAGTCAACAGACTCAGTCGAGCCAAAACCAAGGCAAAACACGATCCAGCCTGACAACAGATATTTCATCTTCTCAAAATCAACAATTTGTTTCCGGGGCAAATCAAGCTACAGGAAATGGGGTATCAAACTCGGGAGCATCCCGTTCAGGTTTAGTACAAAAGTCTTCAGGTTCCTTTGCTTCATCTCGTCCATCGCAACCTGATTCATTGTTGTCCTCGTCAGCAGGGTCATTCCAAGGAACATCTTCTCAAGGACAATCACAACTCGGAGGCCAGGTCTCCGGTTTATCGTCTGTTGGTTTAACTGGAGCTGGTTCCCAGTCAAAGCTTCCCACAAGAGGACAGCGTCAAATGTCTGCATCGTCATCAGGATCATTCCAAGGAACATCTTCTCAAGGACAATCATTAACCGGTTTCATAGGAGCTGGTTCCCAATCAAAGTTGTCTTCTAGACGACAGGGACAAATGTCTGGCTCACAGCCAGGAACAGCCACTGGTGGCTCTTTGATAAGTTCTATTGGTTTGAACTCGCAAAAAGCATCATCGGCATCTTCACAACAGGGATCCTCAACATCAGGAGGGTCTACTTTTGGTGCTTTTTCTCAAAGTTCTCCCGGAGTTGGGTCACAACCACAAGGAAATACAGGTACTGCTGGGCAATCTTTCCTCGCCACTGGGCCTGGGACAGGTCAAACCGGACTGGGAGATAATAGTGGATGTTCATGTGGACAAGGTGCATCGAAGTCTCAACTCAAAGAAGTAAGTTGAAGTTAACAAAATAAGAATTTACTTTGGTTATTTAATTAGTTTTCTTTTACTCTAACAAGAAAAAGCAGACAATTAGTTCCCTTTTATGTATAAAATGTACATATTTTTGAAAATGCCATAGAATTCAGTATTTTTACAAATATCTAAGCTTAGTAATTGGTATGATTGTACTAGTAAGATACTGAACGAGAATGCCAAAAAAAAGTTTCTCGTGTAAAGCAAAAATTAATTATATAATTATTTAATTAGTAAAAACATTGACCACATTACCACAAAGAAGATGTCTAAAGATCACATCTATGAATGCATAAAACATGTTTGAAAATATGAATTTCGCATGTGCTAGCAAATTTTGATTGTAGATTAAAATTCTGGACGCGAGTATAATTGTCTAAATCTTTAATGAGATCAAAGTGTACATGGAGAGTGTCCTCAAATTCAGACTATGAGGAAACATGGCAGTGTCTACTATTACGTAACAAGGTGTAATTAGCAATTGAATTTATTCTGAAAACGAGAGTTTAATTGCTTGTCACCTATGACAAGGTATAAATCACACAGTTTGCATGTTATTTTGAAGCGTAGGTGACATGAATCATATGAGCTACTTTTGTACATCACGATTGATTTCAATAGGGCTCAAAAGTGCAAAGGCATGTAAAAAAAGAAATTTAAGGATCCATTTAAACTTACGTTTAATAGCAGTGGACTTGCAGAAAAGAAATTTCATATTGTGCTCAACAGCGTTATGGCATTGAAAATAAAAAGACGTTTATGAAAAAAGCGAATTTGAAAGAAATTTAAAAAAATCCTTTAATGATATTAACGAAGAACATGCATTTTATAAATTTCATAATTCCAAAATGATGATTTAAATCGAAAATTACAGTGTAAATTGAAATATAAATGCTATAAATTTAACTCTATAATATTATTTTATAATGATCATTGAAATTATGTGTCAAATTTTATAAAAAATATGGTCATTAGTGACAATTCTTCAGTAATTTGAATGAGTAAGCCTTTTATCAGTTGGTACAAGATGTTGAACATTTTTACCACTATAGATTCAAATTTCTCAGAAATTGAATTTTCACTGATTCTTATTTATATTATTGTATTCAGAACCAAAAATTGTGTTTTCTTCGAATGATCTAGTTAGACAATGCTAAAAGTAAATTAGTATGCATTCAAAGTCTATAAAGTTGAGAAGAATTTATTGCCTTTAATTTATAGACAGTCAGTTTTCATTGAAGTGCCTATTCAAATTCGAAAAACTATGGTTTTTTTTCTCATTCCAGACCATCCAAGCATCGGCAAAGTTAGCAGTAGTGGGAGATAGAAACGTTTTAATAGCAAAGATTCCGAAAGCAAAAGTAGTAGACAGCGATGGTTTTGGAGATTTTAGACTAGAATTCCCCAACTTAACTATTCAACCGACACTAACAGAAAAAATTGCATCTCCATCTGAACTTTTTGGAATGAATATGAATACGGCTAGTAATTCTAAAGACGATTCTGATATCCTCGTCGTAGCCTTATTGCCCAAAGGCTCCAAACTTGGATTAAAGATGTTTGAATCGTCTTTGACACAAGACGCACCTGACTTATCCCTTTCTAGAAGCCTAGGTCTAGATGATACCTTTCAGTCTTCGAGTGGAACTACTGGTACAATATCTTCTTCATATTCATCTGGTTCTTCGGGTGGAAGTTTTGGTTCTTCATCTTCCTCCTCCGCCGCCTCCTCCTCCTCCTCATCATCATCGTCCTCCTCATCTTCGAGTGGTACTGCAAATCAAGCTGTAAGCAGCGGAAAAACTAGAACAAGCTCAAGCTCTGATAGTACCAGTCAAGCAGACCCAAGCTTCAGTGTTGACACAAGCAAGGATGATGACAAACTGAAAATTAAAATCAAGGCAGAAAATGTAAACGATTCGTTAGCGTCGACGATAAAAGATAGTCTAGATAAAATAAAGTCTGATAGTGTCAGTGTTGATACTAGTAAAGATGATGGCAAACTTAAAATCAAGATCAAGACTGATGCTTCAGATTCGAATCTTCAAGATTTATCCGGTTTAGGCGAAAGTTTAACTGGTGGTAATGGTGGAAGCGGAAACAAACCTGATAGTTCCGTGGGGCAACAAGATAGCTCATCATCTGGGTCTTCAGCTAACACTTCACCATCCGGGTCTTCTGGTGACACTTCAAGTATTGGTGGCATCAATCAAATAGCTGGTGCATCAGAAGTTCTCACCAATCAACAAAGCCTTATGAATGCAGGTTTAGGGTCTTCCAATCAACCTGTTGTTTCTAAACAGTCATTGTCTGCTAGTCAAATTTCTTCCCAGCCCGGTGCGTCGGGATTCGATCAGTCACAACAATCCGGTATATCGGGATTCGATCAGTCTCACCAATCCAGTATGTCGGCATTCGATCAGTTACAACAATCCAGTATGTCGGCATTCGACCAGTCACAACAATCCAGTATGTCGGCATTCGATCAGTCGCAAAGTGTATCAAGCGGAAGTATTGCTTCAAAGAAATCAGTAAACCTTAACAACATTGTTCAAAGATTACCCAAGGTATCTCAACCATCAGGAACATCTCTGAGCAATCAACCAGGTACATCGTTTATTTCCGGTTCCGGTAACGCCCAACAGTCGTCATTTTCAAGAGTTTTCGGAACAAACCAAGTCAAACAATCAAACGTACAATCACCTGCAGCTGCTAATGTAGCAGGAGCATCACTCTTGCCAAGCACATCAATTTTACAATCTAACAACGTAGGTAAACAAATCGCATCAAGTCAACAAACATCCAGGGGATTAAATCAAATTTTGTCTAAAGCATCAGATTTTTCCCAACAAATTAGTCTATCTAGTGACTCTTTGCCTGGTGTGCCAGACAGTAGTAAAATAACCGGCGTCGGTGCCGGATTACTAGACTCTTTTTCGAAGACGAACACAATATCAGATAATATTGATAGTGTTTCAAATGTAGGTGAGCCTGTTGTTAAATTATCCGATATAAGCCTTGATTCAACGTCTATTAAACAGGAACCCAAAATTCAGATCGAAACAAGTAGGGATGATGGAAAAACGAAATATAAAATCAAAACCCAAACTGGGAACGGAGCAACTCAAACAAAATCTGAAATCAAATTAACAGTTGATAAGTCTGGTAGAGCCGATGGTCTCAAAATCACATCAGAAAAGCAAACAAATGACATTTCAGGCTCTACACAAACACAACAATCTGTTAGTGCCAGTTCATCGGGATCTCAAATAATCAGCCAATCAAAACGAGAGGAAGACGGTGACCAATATCGACGCTTTAAAACAAGCAGCCAATCAACTACAGGGACGGTTAAGGGACTATCATCAGCTGCAGCGTCTAAACAGAAACAAATCGCTGAGGCAGTTAAAGTACTCAAGGCGTTACAAGCATCCCAAGTATCTCAAAGTGGCGCAACACCTTCTCTGACAATGAAACCAACTTTGCCAGATACACAATATAAAATACCTGTCCATGGTGGTAGTCTGAACCGGTTGTCTGAAAAACTAAAAATAGGAATAAAGAGATCAAATGATAACGATGAACAGAAAAAGAGACAACAACTCTTGACAGCTCTGACGAAAACAGCATCTGGTCAAGTGTCTTCAACTTCAACTTCAGTTGCAGCATCATCGAAGGCTCCGAACCTTGAAGGTGATTGTTTTAAGATAGTGATTGCATGTATCCGTCATGATTGTAATTAAGTACTTAACACTGACAAATCCAGAATTTCGAAAAGGGGGGCCCATTGATTGGCTAAGGGGGCCACTTTGGTCAAGCTTAATGATTTCCTATATATCAAACCAATTTTTTCGACAAAAAAGTGGGCGGGCTCCCTAATCCGCCCCTGGTGTTAAGAAATTTTTTTATGGTATGGAGTGTGTAAACATCGGAAAATATATAGATAAAACAATTACATTGAGACAAATTATTCACAATGAATAGTCTTGTTACTCTCTTTTATTCACAAGATTGGGCTGAGCTTAAGTTTCTCAGTATTTTTGGTAGGATTTAAACGAAGAACCTCGAAATAATTTAAGACCAATCCGGTAAATAAAATAGAGTAATAGTAATTCATTACATGTATTTTTTTTTATTTGCCTTAGAATGCTGTAAAGAAAACACTGCTAATTATCGTAGCAATTTTTAAGTGCTTAAAAATTGTATTATATAAAGCAGTCAAGCGAACAGTTTACTTAGCATTTCAACGAGAACATTGTCACAAGCATATTTTTTAAACAAATATTATATATGCTTTGATTTTTTTTTCTATTAATAGCTCTGTGTTTGATTTACCTGGGAGCTTTCATAGACTCGATTGGTTATGCTCCATATCCTGGACAATGTCACAAGCTTGTACAGTGTTTCTATCTTGGTGGAAAGCTTCAGGCTGTGGCAAGAAATTGTCCCGCTGGAATGTTCTGGGACCAAACTATGCTTCTCTGTAGAAACCCTGATGACGTTCTCTGTTTTGAAGGTAATTGCTAGTATAAACGCTAGACAACCCCTAAATACTAGTAGATAAAAATGATGAGCTACATTAGTGTAAGCCATAAATAAGCATCAAGAAATTTAAACAGTGGTCGCTGTTTTCCGTATTGCAATTGGTGCCACAACAA
Organism: Arcuatula senhousia; assembly: GCA_963971305.1. Taxonomy (NCBI): domain Eukaryota; kingdom Metazoa; phylum Mollusca; class Bivalvia; order Mytilida; family Mytilidae; genus Arcuatula; species Arcuatula senhousia. The sequence continues at coordinate 16,484 of CAXARO010001766.1, forward strand.
AAAGATAATGCAAATAAGTAAAAATTAATATAAGGTTATTCAAATAGATATCATCTTATTTTATTAAGTCCAGAAAAAACTATATACAGTCAAACCTGTTTAAAGAGGCCACCCTTGGGATGAGAAACAAATGACCACTTAAGACAGGTGGCTGCTTAATCCAGGTTTGTTTTTATTGATTTATTAAAGAAAGGGACAAAAAATATGTGGCTGTCTAAAGCAGGTGATTGCTTAATAGAGGTGGCCGCTAAGGCAGGTTTGACTGTAATAGATCAGTAGTTGCAGATATTAGTATCCACGTGTTTATTATTGCATAAAAATCCACTTACGGCATTTTGTTCTTGCAGACAAGTGTTTAGTACCAGGAACACTTCACTACAAGAGAGAGGGTGGCTGTAATTGTTTCTACAAATGTACTGATGGCATTTCTGTCCCTAACTGTTGTCCAAAAGGTTATCGCTATGACGATGACCTTGAGTGTGTACCGGCGTTTGGATTAGCAGCGTGCGACGACGAATGTGAAACCCCAGCTATCTTGACAAGCAAAATAACAACAACATGTAAGTAACCTATAAAAGCCTGACTAGTTGAACTGCATGACAAACTTATGTAGAAATTGAAATAAAATAAAGTTGATAACATTTGTCGCGTCACTTTTTTCCAACGGCATTACTAGTAATAAATATACATGTATAACCATTCTCAGTAACATAAATGTAGCATTTTCATTTACACCAAGATAGAAATGCGTATTCCATATAAAAAGATTATTTGAATTTTTCGCTCAGGAGCACCTGAGTTCACTCTCGTTACGACTTGAGTTCGCGTTGTTGATTGCTTTTCGGTTGCTTTTGTTTGATTTTGTGCTTTGTTTTTTCGGGGTCATACTAAAAGGCGCCCGGGGAAAGAAAAGGCGCCCGGGGAAAATAAAAGGCGCCCGGCGAAAATAAAAGGTGCCCGGGGAAAATAAAAGACGCCCTGGGAGAAATAAAAGGCACCCGGGGAGAAATAATTTACGGTTATATTATTTTATTTTATACATTCTTAATAGTTATAAAGCATGTTTACATGTACATGATGTAATTTACAACAAATTAATTTTCAATTTCAAACTTAAAAGGGTAAAACAGTGTACACAATGACTAAATAACTAACTGTTACAGACATGACAGAACACCGTAAGAACACAAAAACACAAAGTTAAACATTGACTGCTGTTCTTCGTTGTGGTTACTGATTTTGTCTTTGCCCTATCGGACTTTTGACATTCGAATGCCCGATTGTTATCTCTCAGCTTCTTTCCTTTCAGCTTGTACCAGCTTGCAAGACCCAATGAACAAATATGGCTACCTTGCACCACAATATGGCGGACTTAGAATCCGAGCGTGCCCAGCCGGAACTGTTTACAGCGAGGCTCAATGTAGATGTAAATCGAATATGAACGGAAGTGGTGGTATGATGATCGGTAGCGGAAGAAAACAGTATAGACGTAAGTATTTAAATTTTACAATTTTGTAATACTAAGTAGTTTGTTGCTAATCTCAATTGTTATGAGAGCACTTCACAAAAATAGCCCTATGGCTTTATAAAAGCTTGACTAAAGAGCAAATCGATGTGGTCTTTATAATTGCAAACAACTTTTTAGTGGATAACATGCATGGGATCACAATTATATATATTGCATAAACAATCGATAAATACAAGATCGATGCCTATACCCAACTGTTATAGCAGTACATAATTCTTAGCAAAACTAAGATGACCAATTGCTCAATGTGAGTCAATGTTCCATACGAAACAAAACACAAGGGAAATACTACGTACACTACACCCCTTCGCTTTTATTCCATTTTCTTTAATTAAACTCATTCATCTCATCGCATGTCTTTTCTTATATAATTTATTTCGTTGAGGGACTTTCCAAAACATCCAAAGGTATCTTCAGTCATTGGTCTCAAAATCGGACTCCATTCAGGCAATTTTGTGTTTTTGATTTTCAGAATGCAGTGCTGAATTTAAAGTTAATTTCGACGATGGATTCAAAGACATCTCCAAAGGTGGACTGGCCTTTGATCATAGTCATATATTTATTCGAAAAGGACGAGCTGTATTTGGTGGCAATAGTAAAATGTATATATGGGGCTTCCAAAGTCGTTACCTAGGAAAAACTTTCGCAATCAAAATGAGGGTAAAGGTTAACAGAAATGCCGGCAGATACAAGCCAGAGCCTATCATATCTAACTGTGGACCTAAAGGTGACTCCAGCATGGAAATCATGGTGCATCGTGGGAAGATGATTTTCAAGGCTAAAACATCAAATAATCCTGACGTTATATACTTCAAGGAAGATTATGATGTAAGTATAAAAACATCGTGGAAAAATGATTTTCAAGGCTAAAACATCAAATTATCCTGACGTTATATACTTCAAGGAAGATGTAAGTATAAAAACCACTAACACAAATCGTAAAAAGGGACAAAAAAGCTAAAAGATCAGTCCAAAAATTGAAAACTTCACCACCTGTATGTGATAAGGTTTCTCAGTGACCTATCCAATGTAGGTAGTTTCCTCCGGGTACTCTGGTTTCCTCCACTACTAAAACTGACCGCCCTATATGGCCCAGGTGCGTAGAAAAGGTCGTTAAAATAACATACACACACACATACACCAAAATTGAAAAGAGCAAGAGCAGATTTACAAACACAAATAGAAGATATATTATGACTTTTTGTTTTTGTTCAATAGGTGTCTGCAAAACAATCTGGATATGGCAAAAGCACTTACATGTTTCGGGTGACGCAATCATACATTTTAAGTTGTTACACCTAATTCCACGTGTATTGTTTGTTTTGGGTTGTTTCTTATTAAACAGTACCATATAACGCTTCAAAGAGACACAGCTTTATAAGAAAAACGTTAACTGTCCTTATTTTTTTTCAAGAACCTACAATCAAGAATGACAAATTTTATTTACATATTAATTCATAATAATTCTATAAAAAACAAAACGTTTAACCTTTAAAAGTTTAGGTGCATTTCCTGAGATTTTTGTGAATGGATACTATTTCATATACATCTATTCCACATCTCAAAGAAATATACATCAAGTGCCTTTTAACTCTTACAGGATGATAAATGGTTGGACATAACTTACTACTACAATGGTAACTATTTCGGTGGAAGCTGCAACGGAAGAACATTTAAACAACGAACTGGAGGTAAATACTGTAAAAATAAATGGACATGTCTATTCAAGACAGTTGTTCTGAGAGTACGAACATATTCCCGGGTCACAGGAACACCACTCGAACGACACGAACACTAGAAGAGCGAACAATACTCTCGAACATAAATAACAGATGAAAAATGGCCCAACTGATGATCGAATTTGCCCCAACCCCGATTATATCATATAACTTTTCCCAAAATTTGATACAATACATTACAAGAAAAATAAACACCTTATTCTTTTTTTAAATCTCAAACCGCCATTTTGAATGTGTGACAACTTCCTCACAGGTGTACGTACTCGGAACAAAAAAAGGAACATTTCGGGTGTTGCGTTCTAGGCGTTCGAGAACATAAAATTGTTCCGAGAGTATGCACTCGTGTCAAGTACAGCCGTCTCGAATGCAGTGTCTCGAGCTTAAATACTACCTAAACCAAATTCTAACTTATTGCATTTATAACCGTTGTTCCCTGATTATGGTTCATATTCAGTTACAATGTTTGGATTAGGATTTGTTTATCTTGAAGATTAAGATTTGTATTTTCTTTCTTTCTTTATCTTCTACCAATTTTATATTTAAGTTTTGAACAGTCAACGTAAGAATGAGGCAAAATAAATGCATGTGGTGGCACATGAAGAAAAAAAACCGGCAACTTTTGATCATGAAATTTAATAAAACTATCCAATATAAAAACATTCTAATTTATTAAAGTTATTAACTATTTTGCCTTTTTGAGATATAATCATTTGAAACATATAGTTGAATCACACAGTGAAAAATGCCGGAAAATTTTTCCTGCCACTTTCGTTTTCTTTATGACAATATCTAAGCGACACTTTTTCGAATGTTAAAATCTTCTTAGGATTTGTTTCTATATCAAAATAAATGCATCTAAGCCTAAAAGCTAAAATAAAATAAAAATTGATGCGCGACCCACTGCCTGATCCTTAGCTAGAAAACTACTCAAACCACTAATCTTATTATCCCCGCGCTAGCGAAAGCTAGCATAGGTAGCCTAAGGGCACATGATTCCTTCGTCACGCAACTCCTCCCAGGTTATTTGGAATACCGAACTGAAACTCGGCTCAGTAGTTGCACTATGAATGTAGATTGTGCCGAAGGTTTCGGAATTTTGATAAGGCCCCTAGGGGCTGGGCTGCAGAGGTAGCCTAAGGGCACATGATTCCTTCGTCACTCAACTCCTCCCAGGTTATTTGGAATACCGAACTGAAACTTGGCTCAGTAGTTGCACTATGAATGTAGATTGTGCCGAAGGTTTCGAAATTTTGATAAGGCCCCTAGGGGCTGGGCTGCAGAGGTAGCCTAAGGGCACATTATTCCTTCGTCACGCAACTCCTCCCAGGTTATTTGGAATACCGAACTCAAACTGGGCTCAGTAGTTGCACTATGAATGTAGATTCTGCCGAAGGTTTCGGAATTTTGATATGGCCCCTAGGGGCTGGGCTGCAGAGGTAGCCTAAGGGCACATGATTCCTTCGTCACGCAACTCCTCCCAGGTTATTTGGAATGCCGAACTGAAACTTGGCTCAGTAGTTGCACTATGAATGTAGATTGTGCCGAAGGTTTCGGAATTTTGATAAGGCCCCTAGGGGCTGGGCTGCAGAGGTAGCCCAAGGGCAAATTATTCCTTCGTCACGCAACTCCTCCCAGGTTATTTGGAATGCAGAACTGAAACTTGGCTCAGTAGTTGCACTATGGATGTAGTTTCTGCCGAAGGTCTCATAATTCTTTTAATGCCCTTAGGGACTGGGCTGCATAGGTAGCCTAATGGCACATTCCTATGTCACGCATAATTCTTTGCATTACTATCACTCCCACTACCATGGAATAGTACTAGTTATGCTCATTACAGTCATAGTTTATTTCTTTTAATTATTTGCCTTTATACTATCAAATACCAGAGTGTCGCGGGGATATGCAGCGTGGCTGCTTCGACTAGTTTATCATTACAACACTAAGCAACTCAAAATCGTTATGCGTGAAAGTCAAGACCTTGTCTTGTGTGTTTACAGCTTTTTAATCCCATTTTCATACTTGGACCGTAATCCTGTTCTTTTAGATGTACTTTTTGAAAAACGTATTTAACAATTACAGGAAACCTAGAATCCCGTGATAACCCATTGGCCATTGGTTTGTGTTCTGGACAAAGTGGTTTCCATGGTGAAATAGATGATGTAAGTACCTATAAATTCTTCGCCCCACTCCAAAGAACACGCGAATCTCTACTAACACTTTACATAGGCGAATAGTGTCTAAAGATTTCTACTAACATGTTAAGAATTTTTCATAACCCTAATTTTATGTCGTATGAATTTCCGCATTAACAATTTATTTGCAATTGGTGTCAATGGGGAAATGATTAAGTTCCATGAGCTCGACAATTCAATAATTTGACGAACGAACAATTTATATTTCTAATGAGCGCAGGCCAGCCTTAATGATTTTTAAGAAAAGTTACTTCATTCGATTTGCTTTGATAAGTATAAAGTTAATGCAGTTGATTATAAGAGAAATCTTTTGCGGAGTTTAGTAAAAATTACCTGGATCGATTCGCGTGCTCCTAGGAGTGTGTCCAATACCTAAGAAAATACCGTTTCATAAAGCAATCGTTAACTTCAAAACAAAGAATAGATGTTCAAAATCACATTAAAAAAAAGCAAGAAACAAACAAATTGCTCTGATTTTTGTTGACAGTTCTTTTATGTATCAAATTCATGCCAAATCTATCTGATTTGATCTGG
>CAXARO010001767.1:0-53394 GCA_963971305.1 Arcuatula senhousia
TTCTATTACGTTTCATTGTTGAATTTAGCGCTTGGAATTGTCTTGGTTGATCAGGAGGTATATTGGTGGATATTAAAATCTCATCAATTACAATTGAACCAGCGAGTAAACTTGGTTGATCGATCACTTTTAATTATTTCCCTCTTCTTCAACAAAAAACCCTCTAAAATTGATAGCTCTCATTTTTCTTTTGTGCTTTTGAAAAATACCTTGACTACATGCATAGGCTTGTTTGTGTGTCGATACCTTAATCTGTGTACCTTCTAAACTAAATGTTCTCTCTGCAGTCTTGGAAGTTAAGCTCTTTTTTGATATTTAGGCGGGAATGTTATGAAAAAAATTAGACAATGCCTTGATAGTTGTGTGATTGTACGCTGCTCACTTGTCAAGTAAGTTATCTTCTGACCAGTTTTTAATTATATTGTCTAATTGTTTATTATCCTTTACCATGTTTACGTTGACAGCTTTATGTTCTCTTGAAAGGCTGTAAGTTTCATCAATGTTGTCTTAGAGTGCAGGGATTTCGATGAGCTCTTTTCTGATACTTTTACTGTTCCGAAGGTGTTTGATCTGATCTTTCCAGATATTGAATTCCTATCTTTTCCATTATTTTTAATTATAGTCGGCAGTGATGTTTTTTGTCTCCTGATATGAGGATTTCTGTGATGTCACCAAATCTAAAGATTTGCTTTTCAAACTCTACCCCACTTTGGTTTGCTTCCTTTTGGTTTTGGCTGGCAGTGTCTAGTATAATCCTTGCTCTTGTAGCAATTGGGATATGGTACAAAAAGCACAGGGAAACTTGATATTTTCTTCGCACAAAAAGCACAGGGAAACTTAATATTTTCCTCCACTGGTTTATCCAGATTCAGGAGCAAGATTTGCGAAGAAGCTTAGCCACCAGTTACCGCAAATTTCACAGTCAATCCACTTTAAGCATGTGTTTGAATCAAGGTTTTTGGAGAGTATTCTTTGTAGCAGCCAAGACACACTTATCCTCGTTGACAGTATCAGGTCCCTGATTTGAGTCTTTAGTAGTAGACTTCCCTTGTTTCTTCTTTCCGTTAGACTGTCCCAGTATTCCCCGTTAGAAAATTGCTGTGCTATAAAAGTAAATTCCCCGTTGATTTTTGGTTCCTCTCTCCTTTGAAAACTTCTTGTCTTTGATTAGTAATTTTTCTTAATCGTTTTCTTTACTTAGAAGGAAGCAAAGATGCACCAATGGGGCATTCAGGTGTCAAAAGTCCGAAAGGCCAACGACAAAACCGGTAAACACGAACAAAAACCAACCGAACGGAAATCAACAACGCAAACTCAAGTCCCGACAAGAGTGAACGGAGATGCTATGGAAGAGTAAGCGGTTCCTTCCTGCTATAGCACACCGCCGTTTTCTAATTTCCAATTCAGTGTGTCAAATCCGGTAAAGGAATACATTATAAATTTCTACGACAAACCAACATCTGCACTCATTTGAGAGAAAGAAATCCCATATTTTTCTACGAGTGCTTTTAGATTATTTTCAAGCTAAAAGATAAAGTTTTCATTTGTTATTGGCCACTTTTCTTTGCAAATTCATTTCTAGGTATTGTTCATTTATACCTTGGATCAAGAATAGCTAATTATTTAAGATTTTATTGTAACCCTTTCAACATTTTTCTAAGTTACTTCTGAGTATTTCTATACTCTGAAATAGTTGAAATTTTAAGTTCTGGAACATATTTGGAATATTCTAGGAATTTGAGTTTTGTTCTTCTCTAAGCCCAGCACCTAACAAAATTTACCATTTTTTACCATTTACAAGGTTATTGCCCTTGCATTTCATGTATTTGTCTTACTGGCAGATGCTATAAAAAGTACTTTCTATTTGTTTTCAGATTGTTTGTGGATTGACGATCAAGTTAGATATATAAGGTTTACTTTGAATCAGACTCTGGTTTTACATATTATAGACCATTGTGACTTTGTAAGACAGATTTATTTGAGACAATAATAACTTTGAAGCTAATATTTGTATTACTTGTTATTTTAAAAGTATAAATAGCATATTCCAGATTCTTATAAAATGTACCATAGGATTTCTCACGTAACGGCATTTAAGTTATTGTCTAGTCACCATATAGCTATTAATTCATAGCAGTTTCAGCCCAAAGTATTAGTCCTGGGCTTCTTTTTGGGTGTATTTCTATTGGTTCCAGGTTCAGGAATAGCTGAGCTTTCCTGGTCTTAAAATCTATTTTGGTCATAGAATATGCGATAGAAGACTGTACTTTCTTTCAGCTGACGCTAACTTTGAATATTCCTACCTTCCCTTTCCCCAATTTAATTTGAATTTCGCCCTCCCCCTTTTCCCTCGTCAGGCTGTCTAGGTCAAGCTTTTTTAAAAATACAAAACTTATATCATGTATAATTCATACATGTGTCTAACTCTGGTCACTAAAAAATCACCTCACTCTGTATTCTAAGGTACGTGAGGTTTCCTGTGTACCTTAGAGCACAGGTGGTGGCAGCGTAAAACAATAACCACTCGATGGTCCAGCACTACTAGCAGTGGGATATCCAAGGTCATACAGGATTTCCAGGGATCCGAACCTACAGGTAGACAACTTAAGAAATACAAATGACAACAAAGTGAAGACAAGAACACAGAGAGGGATGGATTGACAGAGACACAATGACAGTAATAAATTTGTACTGTACACAGAAAATTTCTCAAGTTCTGACGATGAAGTAACAGTACTTCCCAGGGCTAGGAAGAGTCAGAGTACACTAGTGTTGAGTTCAACCACTAGAAGAAGAGTTAAAAACAGAGAGTCAATATCAAGGCAGAGTCCAGAACGTCATACATAGATGAATCGAGACGACATTGATAGGTCAGATAATACTTCGTAAGGCGATCTAGGTGTGAGTGAGTGAGTTGGTGTTATACGCCCGTGCAAAGCTATATAGGTTATTTACAGGCGATGAACATGAAAAGGATGATAAAATGAACATGAAATGATGATAATCAATGAAATATGGGAGTGGGTTTGGTAACAAATAAAGGTAATAACAAAACTACCGAACTTGAATGATCAATCTCATAGTCCAGAGAAAATGACAAAAACGAATCAGTCATACCGGAGAACTGGTGGATCGCAATGGTCCTGACTTGGTACAGGCACTTCAAACGAAATGGTGGGTTAAACCAGGTTTTATGGCGCCAAACCTCCCTCTTCCATTGCGATCTTCAAGTCCATCAAATATATAGTTACATGTCATAGAATAGTGTGACACTGTAAAATTTGCTTAACCCATAATACATAGTTACGTAAAATAGTGTGACACTGTAACATTTTCTTGGAATAAGGTTTTATAAGTCGAAAATAATAGGACTGTAGGATATGAAAATTATCACGAACAAAATGCAGAATGCAGAAGCTTTTGTCTGGAACTTTGTTGTAATTTTTATTTGAGAGAAACACAAAACCAGAAAAATTAAAGATCGCAATGGTCCTGACTTGGTACAAGCACTCCCAAAGAAGTGGTGGGTTAAACCAGGTTTTATGGCGCCAAACCTCCCTCTTCCATTGCGATCTTAGGATCCGGTAATGACCATAGAACACAACATAGTTGTGAGACAGAATAAGGATATTGAGGTGATCATCTCAGTACAGCAGATCAGTCAAACACTTATTAAAACAATTAACTATCATATCTTTTAACTCAATTTTGAACTTTTCTACTAGTGGCTGATAACGTAGAAAGAATTTTTTTAGTGATCGTATGAGACGTATTTCCTTATAGCCCTGCTTCAAAAGTCGGTCACGAAGAAACCGGTGTCTGATAAAAAAATCTGTAAAATGTGTGCAAGCTCTGGCATATCGTATAAGTTGGGAAATATAAACACCGTAAGCAGGAGAAGTAGGTATATTGCTCTGAAGATTAGGAAAATTAATAATTTGAAAATTAAAATCGTCTCGTTAATCGTAAATTTTTGTACTGAGATGACCACCTGGGTCAAATTCGAGGTGCAAATCCAAGAAAGACAAAGGGAACATCAAATTTTGAAGAACCACAGGAAAAGGGGAGATTTGGGTAGGGGCGGAAAATTTAGCCTATGTGGTGCACTACTTGGCGATCCACAAAGGGGTCTTTTACGTGCATGAAGCGTGGCATTCTCCACACACGTTGGCCCACTATGGTAAGCGGTCAGGGTTTCCGTATTATAGACCTGACAACCCCCGCGGACGAGGGCTACCCTTTTCAGCCACCTAGGGTACACACTTGGTCGCTCTGTGGGCCGAACACTGACCCGATGTCAGAATCCCAAGACCCTTAGTCGCCTCTTACGACAAGCTAGGCTCTGCTGCGGGCCTATTCGCCACCCGGGCCCCGCATGGGACGCGATCTAGGTGTAACCAGTACCATGAGAAGCATGATGGGTGAATTCATTCATGTCATGAGGAGTATGACGGAATTTATATAGATTGTAGTTGATGGACCGATGGAAGAGAGGAACCCTATAGACAGTTACACTAGTATCACATGATCTTATACAAGATCGGATGAAAAGGACCCTAGAGGCAAGTCCTCTAATGTGAGAAGATCCGGTGCAAGAAAGAAAGAAACAAAATCTAGAAGCCGGATCCCAAGTCTACAAAGGTCTTTTCAAAGACGTAATATAAGCTTTTCAAGTGGCTCATCAACCAGCTCACATTCAACTGATAGTAGCAGTAAGGATGAAGACATTGGTTCACTTAAACATCAGACTTTTCGTGGTTATAGGAACAGAGAAATGGGAGTGGGGAGTACGGTTTTTCAGCTGTTGCAGATTTATAACATTGATCCCGAACGGAAAGGTTGGATGAACTGCTACCCAGATTATAAGTCATAGCCGGTGAATTTGTATATGACCAATTGTCAACAGATGTAACAAGGTCCTGCAGAAAAATAATAAAGGAGTTGGAAATAACCTTTGGTAAGGTAGACACTAAAAAGATCTACATAACAAAGTTTAACCACAGAAGACAGATGTTCAATGAGACAGCGCAAGGTTTTGCAACAAATCTTAAAAGACTTTATGATAAAATGCTACCCCCATAGAGATAGACGAACTTAACAAGACCTTTGAAAACGTTTCTGCTGGGCCTGAACGACAATACAGCAAGAGTACATGTCACCACAGTAAAGAGCAAGAAATTATTGATGAAACAATATACCATGTAATACATTACCAAGAGACATACAAATATCTGAATGAGAATTTTGACATTATAGGTCAAATAAAGGTAATAAAATTACCGAACTTGGAGAATCAATCTCAAATGTCCATAAGACAAGACAAAACAAGGAAGACATATCGGAAAAAAATTGAAGATCACAATGGTCCTGAAGGCCAGTGAGACAAGTTGCAACTAGGGCACAGCACAATAATCAAGGTACAAGAGGCACCCCTGAACAACAGATAAGTGGTGAGCACCTGAGTTCACTCTTGTTTCTACTGGTTTTCGCGTTGTTGATTGATATTCAGTTGTTTTGTGTTTCCATGTTTTACATGTTTGTTTTTTTCCTGTTCTTGTTGGTGTTTACTGGTTTTGTCTCTGCCCTTTCTGACTTTTGATATTCGGATACCCCATTGGTACCTATGCTTCTTTTTTAATTGTGAACAGCCTGGTCATTTTATAAGAAATTGCCCTTTCCCCAGACGAAACCAGAATAGAAATCATGTAGACAGACCCCTATGGCACAACCAGAGTCTATCCCTGATTACCGGAAGTCATAAGACCGTACTTGACCCCCCTTCCCCTGAATTCAAAGAAGTGCCCAGTCATTTAAACTGAGGCCGGTCAATTCTTTTGGCCGAAAAGCGACCCAGATACCTATTAAAGATAATGGCAAGAATTTAAAAAGTCATTTCTGAACAAAATAAAACAGAATTTGATAATTTAATGATGTTCTCAATAGAGATGATGAAACTGTTGATAATGGATCAAATGTTGATGAAGATGAAGATCCATTTGTTGATCCAGTTGAGGTCCTAGTTGATGAACAGAATATAGCTGTTGAAACAAGCCAACCAGTTATTACCATAGATACCGATATAGGCAACACTTTTTTTAAATAAAACAGAAGTAAAACAAACAGAATCGGAAAAAGCAGAGGAAGGGGAGAAAATCGATGATTTTGATTTTTGCGATTTTTTTATAAATCTTATACTGGTGCTTGATGAGAACTCAAAATTATTAGTTGCTTCATGTTAAGTGGATTTAAAAACGAAAGTAAATGGGCTTTTTGACAATAAGTCCTGTTAAAAAACACTCAATGGTTGGTCAATCCCAGATTTATATGGGTGAAGTGATCCCTCTCATGGAAAACAAGAAAATTGAAGAAAATGTTGTTGAGAAAAAGGCTGATATTCTGTTTCCATCTCTTTCTACGGACGACAACTCGCCTAAAGATGTCCATCCCGACAGATCAGCGCGAAAACCCAATAGAAGACAACGCCCCATCATTTCTGAGAAAAAAGTCCCACCAAATCTTCAGAACGTGCACGCGAATGCTTCTCAGGACAGGAATGAAGAAGAAAAGCTTAAATGGCAGAACTTTTTAAAGGAATTTTGTGATGTTTTTTCCAAGAATGAAGACGACATTAGTCTAACTAACCTGGTTGAACACAGTATTGATACTGGAGATGCCAAGACAGACAAGCAACCCCCTAGAAGAGTCCCTTTAGCCTAAGCACATAAAGAAAAGGAAATTGTTGAAAAGATGAAGAGATAGGGAATCAACTTCGTCACGGGCCAGTCCATTATGCCTTGTACTGAAAAAGAGTGATAACACTGTGATAAAGGTCCGCCCAAAAATAGACTTCAGAGCAGTTATCAAGCTATGTCAGAATCATGCTTTGCTTTTACCGAGAAGACAGGACTGCCTGGATTCTATAACTGGTTTTACTTTATTTACCTATGCATATCTTCTATCAGGTTTTCATCAGCTTCCCATCAAAGATGGGATAATAGAAAATAACACTCTTTATTATCAAGTATGGACTTATAGAGTTCACAAGAATGTCCATGGGATTTAAGTCTTCTGCACAGACATTTCAACGACTTATGGAATTGACACTCCAAGATTTGCAATGGTCTACTTGTCTTATATATTAAGATGATGTCATTATTTTTAGTAAACATTTCGAATGATGAACATATCGAACATCAACGACTGGTTTTGAGCAGATAAAATGAAGCAGGCCTTAAGTTGAGGCCTAAAAATGCCATATTTTCAAAATGAAGTCAATTTTTAGAACAGTAAAGCCCAAGCTAAAAAATATAGTAAAAGTCTATCCCCAGATCTTAATTATATCCTCACCATAGATTGCCGCTTTCAAATCGAAAGTGGCAACACTGAAGGTAGAAGCTTAAGATGCAAACAAGAATGGAAATCCAGGGTCCCCCGCCGGTGAAGCAAAAATACCGAACACATCTGATTTTTAAACTTGGCCAAGGTATTAGTGGTTTAAACATTTGGTATAAATTTCATGAAAATCTGTCAACATCTGTAGGAATGAGAGCGCTTACAAGGTCTGTTTTGCAAAAAAAAAAAACCAGTCGTTTTTATGGTCAAAGTCCCCTTACTTCTACATAAATTATCAAAAAATGCTGATTGTCGAACTTGACCAAGGTATTAGTAATATAAACATTTGGTATAAATTTCATGAAAATCTGTCAATATCTGAAGGGATGAGAGCGCTTACAAAGTCTATTTAGCCAAAAAAAACAGTCTTTTTTATGGTCAAAGTCCCATAACTCCTACAAAAATGATTGAAAAATGCGGATTTTCGAACTTGTCAAAGGTATTAGTGAGTTGTGAGCGAGTTGGTGTTTTCCGCCAGTGCAACGCTATATAGGTAATTTACAGGCGATGAACATGACAAGGATGGTACAATGAACATGAAATGATGATGTTAAATGAAATATGGGAGTGGGGTGGGAAACACAGGGACGGTAAATTTTGAAGATCCACAGGAAAAGAGAAGTGGGTAGGGGCGGAAAATTCAGCCTATGTGGTGCACTACTTGGCGGTCCACTAAGGGGTCTTTTACGTGCATGAAGCGTGGCATTCTTCACACACGTTGGCCCACTATGGTCGGCGGTCAGGGTTTCCGTATTATAGACCTGACAACCCCCGCGGACGAGGGCTACCCTATTCAGCCACCTAGGGTACACACTTGGTCGCTCTGTGGGCTGAGCACTGACCCGACGTCAGAATACCAAGACCCTTAGTCGCCTCTTACGACAAGCTAGGCTCTGCTGCGGGCCTTTCGTCACCCGGGCCCCGCACGGGACTCTAAGGTATTAGTGATATAAACATTTGGAATAAATTTTATGAAAATCCTTCAACATCTGTAGGGATGAGAGCGCTAACAAGTTCTGTTTTGCCAAAAAACCAGTCTTTTTATGGTCAAAGTCCCATAACTCCTACAAAAATTAAAAAAAAAAATGCTGATTTTTGAACTTGACCAAGGCATTAGAAACATAAACATTTGGTATAAATTTAATGAAAATCCAACAAAATGTGTAGCCTTGAGAGCGCTAACAAAAAGTGTGACGGGCGGACGGACGCCAGGCATTTCTATGTCCCCGCTCCGCGTTGCGGCGGGGGACAACAAGTGCAAATAGATTTATCTGTACATACAACTGTCAAAACAGTTTTTTTTTTAATGTTTTAATACTACGATAATCAATAAATTCGTTGATAGTGGTCATTAAGAGGCAGAAGCAGAGAAGTCGAACAGTGGCGAGCACTGACCCGACGTCAGAATCCCAAGACCCTTAGTCGCCTCTTACGACAAGCTAGGCTCTGCTGCGGGCCTATTCGCCACCCAGACCCCGCACGGGAACCTTTAACAGCTGAAAGTCAAACTAATAAATGCTCCTATAATGGCTTACCCTGTCGATCAAAGTGACTACATCTTAGACTGTTTTGCCAGTGATTTACAAATAGGTGATACCTTTAGCCAATTGAAGACGGTCAAGATAAAGTTATTGCATATGGTAGCAGAACCCTTAATGAAGCAGAACAAAAAACCTCTACGTTACTGATACAAATGACTACAAAGTTCCAGACAATAAATTTTGCTACGCCTGACGCGCGTTTCGTCTATTCAAGAATCATCAGAGGCACTCTACCAAAAATATTGAAAATGCAAAAGACTATATGAATATGAAGAGCAAAGAACAATAAAACCAAAATTACCAAACTGGGGAACCAAATTATTACTAAGATAATCAACCTACGTCTGGGGTAGGAAGAGTTGACAAAGAGTTACTTGCCTTGCGCTTTGTTGTTGTTGTTTTTTTTGACAAAACTTGTTGGGAAGGAAGTTTTGATATGATTATTTTGTTTGAGAGAACCAAACTGACGAATAGCTTGATGGATAGAAATGACTTTACAATTTATCACAGAAGTCTTTCTCGATACCCCCAAGATGTTTGTCAAAGTTCAGATATAGACACTTTAGAACATTTGAAATGTGGCCCCTGCAAAAAATGTGTGATGAGACCCCGGGATATGGAGTGAGTGAGTTGGTGTTTTACGCCCGTGCAACGCTATATAGGTTATCTACAGGCGATGAACATGAAAGGGATGATAAAATGAACATGAAATGATGATGATAAATGAAATATGGGGTGGGGTGGGAAACAAAGGACCGGTAAATTTTGAAGAACCACAGTAAAAGGGGAGAGGTGGGTAGGGGCGGAAAATTTAGCCTATGTGGTGCACTACTGGGCGGTCCACAAAGGGGTCTTTTACGTGCATGAAGCGTGGCACTCTCCACACACGTTGGCCCACTATGGTCGGCGGTCAGGGTTTCCGTATTATAGACCTGACAACCCCCGCGGACGAGGGCTACCCTATTCAGCCACCTAGGGTACACACTTGGTCGCTCTGGATATGGAGAGTTTATTGATACCCATTGAGGCTGCAACCTCTAATATTGTTACAGCTGTTACTAGAAGTGAGACGGCCAATGCTGAACAGAATTAATGGACCACCTGGAAAGTTAAATATAAACCTGAGCATTCGTTCAAATTACAGATGAAAAATCTTGATCGATATCCTTGTTGCTGGATTTGGCTTCCCTAATCGAACCATTTGGATTTGATTACTTTTCATTCTTGTTTCAATACTTTTGGTTTTTGACCTTCCAGTTACTTCTTGAAATATCGATATACAGCATAACCACATTAACCATTTTTATACCCGTTTTGGTATTGTATTGTGTCCCATATTAAATGGCTTAACGGTCAACCAGAAGCCAGGTGATAAATGTTTAAGATTGACTGGTCCTGCCAAAAGAAATTATTGTAATTACTGGTTTTCTATGTGTTTGAAAGACAATGCTGTCTACAAGAAATATTTCAAAGATGATGGAACTGTTATATGAATGCAGTTATTTACACCGTCGTGTTTGAAAGCGGAGATACTGAACCTCGAACAAACCTCATTGTTGTCCGGGAATTTTGGGATCAAGAAGACGCTCAAAAAGATTCATTGTGATTTTTATTGGTATGGTTTCAGAGAAGAGAGAGCCAGTGAGTTGGTGTTTTACGCCCTTGCAAAACTATATAGGTTATTTCAATGCGATGAACATGAAAAAGAATGATAAAATGAATGTGAGTGAATGAGTTGGTGTTTTACACCCGTGTAACGCTATCTAGGTTATTTACAGGCGATGAACATACAATAAAGGTGATAACAAAATAACCGAACTTGGAGGATCAATCTCAATGTCCAAGAGAAAAGACAAAACATGGAAGGCACACCGGAATAATTATAGATCGCAATGGTCCTGACTTGGTACATGCCTTTCAAATGAAATGGTGGGTCAAATCAAAAAGTATGGTAAAATGAACACGAAATGATGGAGGTGGTTAGGGGCGGAAAATTATGCCTATGTTGTGCTTGGCGGTCCACAAAGGAGTCTTTTATGTACTTGAAGCGTGGCATTCTCCACACACGTTGGCCCACTATGGTCAGCGGTTGATAAAATGAACATGACATGATGGTGATAAATGAAACACGGGGCTGGGGTGGGAAA
Organism: Arcuatula senhousia; assembly: GCA_963971305.1. Lineage (NCBI taxonomy): Eukaryota > Metazoa > Mollusca > Bivalvia > Mytilida > Mytilidae > Arcuatula > Arcuatula senhousia. The sequence continues at coordinate 11,081 of CAXARO010001767.1, forward strand.
CAAAGGAACAGTAAATTTTGAAAAACCACGGAAAAAGGGGAGAGATGGGTGGTGGCGGAATATTTAGCCCATGTGATGCACTACTTGGCGGTCCACAAAGGGGTATTTTACGTGGACGAAACGTGGAACTTTCCACACAAGTGGGCCCACTGTGGTCGGCTGTCAGGGTTTCCATATTAATAGACCTGATAGCCTCCGCGGACGAGGGCCAACCTATTAAGCAACCTAGGGTACGGGGTCGCTCTGTGGGCTGAGCACTGACCCGATGTCAGATTCTCAAGTTCCTTAGTCGCCTCTTACGACAAGCTAGGCTATTCGCCACCGGGTCCTGCACGGTCCCCTTCCAATCAATAGGTGAGAATTAAGTAGGTCCATAACGGTTATTCATACATACCATTCAATAAGTTCAGTGGTTGCGCATGGTTTCCTGTCTAGTAACTGACAAGCCTTTATTGCAAACAGTGGGAATAAGAAGCTGCTGCTTAATTTCTGTTCAATTTCTACAACTTGCACTGGACAAATTCAAGGAAAAGCAGTGTCACTTTTTTACGTCTGGTGATTTTGACGCAGCCTTAATGATTTAATCAGGCACAAGTTAGTTAGCACGATTTCGGCGATATCCGGGAGATGAACATGAATGTGGTGATACAATGAATATGAAATGATGATGTAGTGGAGGAAATGGGACACGAGGTCAATCGGGTAGGAGAGTTTTGACTGCCACTGGAAAAAAGAGTGATGGGTAGGGACGAGAAATTTAGCCTCCTGCATGGGAATCCTACGGGTCCTACTCTTACCGAAACCTGCAGCAGGGTTCTTTAACGTGCGAGGAACGTGACATTTTTCCCAACACGGTGCATTACTATGGTTAGCGGTCAGGTTTTCCGCATCATTGCCTGACGACCCCGCATCTCTCGATCTCAGGGCTGCCCCATTCAACCACCTGGGGCACACATCCCAGTCGCCTGTTGGGCAAAGCGGCCTGACCCGAGGTTTCTGAGCGCTCTTTAGTGGACTTTTACGTACAAGCTTAGCGCTGCTGCGGGCCTATTCGCCACCCGGAACCCACACGGGTCTAATCACGCACAAAGAGCATATGATAAAGTTGAAGGAAGAATCATCCCATAATACTCAGATACATGTATGAGGTGCTAACACGAAAATTATGACCTCAGGATTTGATTGCATACAAAAAATTGGTACCAATAGGATTATACTGTTAAGAGCTGATACTGATGTTCTATTAATTGATGCAAGTCGGTATAAAACCTTTAAAAATTTTTAAACTGATTGACATTTTAATCAACTGGAAAAAAGAACAACCAAAATTGCACCCAAAAGCTGTTCACTTGTCATGCTTGTAGTAGATGTAATTTTGTATCTTCTTCATTGGTTTTTACAACATGTACGTTTTATCACCAGTATTGGCTAACTATCTTTTAAAATATGAAAAATAAAAAAAAGAGTAGCTTTTCAGCCATTTAAGACTGTCAAAGAGACGTATGGTAATATTCTTAATGATACACTTTCGCGCTTATTTAGTATATATTCAGATCAACTTTGTGACTTCGAAGAAAAGTTCGTAAAAGGCGACTAAGGGTCTTGGGATTCTGACGTCGGGTCAGTGCTCAGCCCACAGAGCAACCAAGTGTGTACCCTAGGTGGCTGAATAGGGTAGCCCTCGTCCGCGGGGGTTGTCAGGTCTATAATACGGAAACCCTGACCGCCGACCATAGTGGGCCAACGTGTGTGGAGAGTGCCACGCTTCAAGCACGTAAAAGACCCCTTTGTGGACCGCCCAGTAGTGCACCACATAGGCTAAATTTTCCGTCCCTACCCACCTCTCCCCTTTTCCAGTGGTTCTTCAAAATTTACCGGTCCTTTTAGTCCCTCCCCACCCCCATATTTCATTTATCATCATCATTTCATGTTCATTTTATCATCCTTTTCATGTTCATCGCCTGTAAATAACCTATATAGCGTTGCACGGGCGTAAAACACCAACTCACTCACTCACTCACTCACTCGAAGAAAAGTATTATGCCTTCCGCGGATAATCTGAAGTTGCTACATTTGATGTCACCAGTAAAGATATTTTCAAAAGTTACTGATTTGCACCATTTTTGATACGGTTACAATGGTTTTCTGAAGGTTGCTTCTGCAAAAGTGACCCTACTACAAATAGTTTTAGCTGTTACAGAACAGCTGTAAAGCATGGTAGAAGTGACTGAGTTGGTGTTTTAAAGCCCGTGCAACGCTATATAGGCTAAATTTTCCGCCCCTACCCACCTCTTCCCTTTTTCTGTGGTTCTTCAAAATTTACTATTCCTTTGTGTCTCATCCTATTCCCATATTTCATTTATCATCATCATTTCATGTTCATCTTATCGCCATTTTCATAATAACCTATAAAGCGTTGCACGGGCGTAAACACCAACTCACTCCTCTGAGACTTCCTGGTACACCAGTAGAATCATCTTGTCAGACGTCCTCCTTAGACTACACCCCTTTTAAGCTTCCCGATAACCCTAATTCTCAGCTGGATGTAGAGGCTCTTCATAGATGTCTGTGTAATTCTATTGATCAGATGGGTAGGCTCCGAGAGTCCGGGAAAGCCAAGTTGCAATTGGGGCATCTGAAGGACAGCCAGACCAACAGTCGTCAGAAAGAGACAAGGAGGAGCTTCGTCGCCTAGTCAGAAAATCGTCGTCTCCAGAAAGATTACAGGTAAGAAGGGGGATAACTCTTATTAAAGGCTATGACAGTATATAAATAAATACATGTAATAAAAAAACGTTAACCAAGCCCAAATAAAATACATTACTACAATAAAAAGTCAAATCCATCGCACTCCCACCCTCTCAAGACCTTTTGTGCGGGTAAGCACATTAGTCCAAAGACCGAGGAGAAAACCCTAGTAAACAAATAAACTTATCAACAATACAATATAGAAAGTAACAAAGCTCGTTACAGCTCATTTTGATTCAAGAAAATGTCACTTCCTGAAAATCAAATAATACATGCATTAAACAACAGCATCATGAGCTAAACCAATATAAAAACAACAATATATAATGAATATGTATAAATCAACAATGTGTATTACTAATTGAAATGTTCATTTCTTCACAGTTGCTGTACGTATACATGGAAACAGGCGGACGGAGATACGATCAGGTAAGGAATTAGGGTAAAGAATAAATGAAATATAATTGTTACTGCACGTGCACGACACTTTGAAACCACACACACACACACACACACACTCCTGTTATACAGAATATTGAAAATGAAAGTTTGCAAAATTAATTAATATTTAAATGTGGTTTTAAATTAACAGCATCTTATTAACCTTGGGCCAGGTTTTCGAAGGTATCTTACGACTACGACGTGTCGAAAGATGGTCTTACGGTACGTTAAACTATGTTTTCGAAAGGATCGTAAATTGCGATGCATCGCAAAATTTGTCAAAATCTTACGACTCCTACAGGGGTGTCGTAAGATGGTCACACCGAGTTATGATGATCACAAGTATAATTATATTGGATATGAAACGATCTAAAATGACTGCTGTTTACTTGTATAAATTGTCAAAGACTACAGGGAAAGTTTACACAACATATTTTAGAATGGAATGTTTACAGAACAACTCGACTGTATTTTTTTTAAAGAAAACTAATTAAATTCAATAGGCATTATTATTAAGGGCCTTTAACTTGAAGAGGGCATTGTTTTTGCTGATAAATATTCTAAATCTGAGAAAAAAAAGATTTACCAATGAAAGGGGCATTACCAAGTTAAAGGTCCAAGAGAGAGAAAGGTTAAACCAGCAAACACAAAGAAAACAGCAACAACAAACATTAAACGCAGAACCCACACACCACAACTGAACAGAACTGACAATGCGAGCTTAAGTCGAATGAATTAATGTGTCCCGGAAGAGTAAGCAGTACTTGTCTTTTGCAATACACCCGCCGCGCAGATTCTTATAATGAAAAAATATTTTAAAAGCAAAAGAAAAGAAGACACCTTTAATTACATAATTATTTTATATACTATATACTATATTTCAACATGTTTCATGGACTTGTGATGGTCATAACATGATCGCACTAAAGATTGTGTTGCGACGGCTTTGTTTAACATGATACGATGAGTCGTATGACCATCATAACATGGTTGTAATTTATGACATGCGATATGTCTTACGACCAACTTTGTGATACTTTCGAAAACCTGGCCCCTTGTTTTTTTTGTATATGTTCAGCAATTATGAACCATTTGAAGCTTTGTGCGAGGTCGCCAAAGAATTGCGATTTGCTCCAGTCCCGTGAGGCCAATTGGCCCGCAGCAGCGCTAAGCATGTCGGTACAATGAAAAAGTCCACGCAAGAGCACGCAGAAACCTGACATCGGGTCAGGATGTTTAGCCTATAAAGCGTCTGAAATGTGTGACCCAGGTGGTTGAATGGGGCAGTCCTGTCATAATGAATGCTGGGGTCGTCATATGCGATAATGCGGAAAACCTGACCGCAAACCATAGTGGACCAACGTGTATGGAGAGGGCCACGCTAATATCCCTTTGTTGTCCACCAAGTAGTGCACCACATAGGCTTAATTTTCCGCCCCTACCCACTTGCCCCCTTTTCCTGTGGTCTTCAAAATGAGCTGCTCCTGGTTTTCCCCACGCGATCCCACATTTCATTAATCCTCATTTCTTATGCATGTTTATCGCCGCTGAATACATGTTACCTCACTCAAAGATTTTCTTCATTAGGACTTAAGGGGGCCGCATTGAAGCTACCCCGAGTAAGCAAGAGTATTAGAGAGTGTTATTATTAGAACTACATGTACAATAATGTAGCTACTTTGACATCTTTGATTGAGCTGAGTTAAAATGCGGTCCCATACCCGTAATGGAGCAAATCAAATTTCTTACTTAATTCCAACAAAGCTTCAAGATGGTTTAAAATAACTAATAACACTCTGATTAATGTTGGGTAAATTAAAAGTTTGGTAAAAAGTCATAGGTAACTATTTAATTGTTAGATAAAATCACAATTTCAAAATTCTGATCCTGAACATCAAGATAATTCAAAAATGAACCTTTATCCAAGCATACCATAAGGATGTGCAGGATAAAGGACATTCTTTGAATAATGAGCCTGAGGCTGAGAAGTAATCACATAGCTTTTCCCTCTATAAACGGTGAAATGCACTATAGAATATCTCAGTTTAAAGTAGAAAGAAATAGACTATTTTTTACCTTGACATAGGTTTCTTAAAGTACAATAACCTGTCCTACCACTCTATAATTTCGAACTGCTAAAACAAAAGCATGACTCTCAAACAGCAACAATGAAAAGGCTGGAAGAAGAATCAGTGCATGTAATAGCCCAATTAAATGACAAAGCCAGCAAAATAGATACCTTAGAAAAAGACTGTGTAGATTTAAAACGTCAACTCGAGGCGAAAGATCAAGAATTACTGAGCCTGAAGTTGCATGAGTGTCGTGATGACAGTACAAAGTTCAAAGAGATTCCTACAAGTAGACACGCATCCCAAAATCAGCCTAGAGTGGAGGGCCAAATACCGCATGTGACAATTATTGGTACATCAAATGTTAGTAAAATTGATGTTAGTAAAATGTCTTCAAGATTTACTACTGAAAAGCAAACTGCCTACACCTTGCAGGACACGGAACAAGCGGTATCACAAATACCCAAGACAGATGTCCTTGTCTTACATTCAGTAACAAATGATATTCAGTCATCTAGTCCACAGGATTGTGCGGATAAAATGTTTGAAATAACGCAAGGCTTCTTAAGTAGATATCCCACCTCCAAAGTAATAGTGTCATTACCTACTCCTCGATGTGATAGTTCTATAGTAAATAATAAAGCCTTTCTTCTCAGTGCTATGTTAAAAGATAAGTTCCAGGATGTAAAAGAAGTCTCTATTTGTGACAACAGTAACCTAGCATACAAAGGTGAAATAATTCGTCGTTATATCAATGAGGATGGGGTCCATCTTACCCCAGATGGTGTTTCCTTATTCGCAGCAAATATTAGAGACTGCATCGATGATATCTTACATCTGCCGAAACGCATTAGAAACAGTGGACACAATAGAGGACGAGGACAATTTAATGGCTCAGGTTTCAGAGGCTATAATAGAGGAAGAGGTGGTTATAACCGAGGTGGATACAGAGGTGGTCGTGGTGGACGCTAGTTTTATAATAACAAATTAGCTTACTTTAATTCAAAAAGCCTGTTTATATCAGTGTTTATAATTACTTTTTACTTGTTAAATTTAAAGCATAATCTTAATAAGAGATTAAAGGTAAACATATCTTGGTCATATAAAGGTTATACTATTTTTTCTTTTTCTTTTTTATACCAATAGAGGTATATAATTCAAGTTATATAGTTTAAGTTTAATTTACATTACATTTGCTTAGTTCCAATATAAGGGCTAATTGAAAAGAATATATATCAAAAAGTGAGATATATAGTAGTAGATAAAAAAAAAAATGCCAATTCGAAGTGGCTCCAGGTCTCATAATTTGACTTTTTGTGTGTGGAATGTGGGTGGATTAATATCAAAGAATTATAATAAGATCCAAGATAATAATTTCATTAGCCAAATTAATACTTATGATATTATACTTTTATGTGAAACTCACATTGGATATGGCACAGCAATAAATATTGAAGGGTATAATTATTTTCCTGTATGTAGAGCTCAATCATCTAACAGAAGATTTTATGGAGGACTTGGTATATTAATTAAGAAAAATATTAGACAAGGTGTTAAAATTTTAGAAAACACAAGTAAAGACTTCCAGTGGATTAAATTAGATAAATTATTTTTTAACTTTTCTAAAGACATTTTTCTATGTTTAGCATACATCATTCCAAATTCATCTAGTTATTTACATCAAACTGATGATGATGTCTTAGAATTAATCGAACGAGATATAATTAATAAGTATAAGACAAATGGGGATATTATAATCTGTGGTGATTTGAATGCCAGGTCAGGGGCAGAGCCAGATTTTGTTGAAAATGATTTTTATGACAAGCATACACCCATATATAATAACTATGAATATGATAATGTACAAGAATTAAGATGTAGCTATGATAAGAAAATTGATGCACGAGGTAAACAGTTGTTAGAACTATGTATTTCTACTAATTTGAGAATACTTAATGGTAGAGCGTTTGGTGATCTTAATGGTAAATTTACATGTCATAAACCTGCAGGTTCTAGTGTTGTAGATTATGTTATTATGTCAGATAATTTATTAACAAATTTACTATGTTTCCAAATTTCAGATTTTATACCAAATTTTTCTGACTGCCACTGTAAACTTAGTTTTAATATTATGGCCACTTTTGAAAGTGTTATAAAGAGAAATCTTAAAATGATAAACTGTAATGAAGGATTTATTTGGAATAACTCATCAGCAGATAAGTTCAAGGATGCACTTGGTCACCCTCTCTGTAAAGAAAAAATTACCTCTTTTTTAAATCAAGACTTAGATTCAGAAAAAGCAGCCAATGATTTTACAGATATTATTAAAATAGCTGCATCCAACGCATGTGTTAACACTAGAAAAAGAATTCAAAAGAAAAAACTTACAAAAAATAGAAATTTTTTTGATTCTGATTTGATTGGCAAGAGAAAAGTTCTGATTGATAAAGGAAAACTTCTCTCTAGATTTCCATTTGATCCTATTATAAGAGGGTCCTATTTCAAGTGCTATCGGGAATATAATAAAATGCGGAAATATAAAAAGAGACATTTTAAACAACAAATACTTGATCAGTTAGATCAATTAAGGGATTCAGATCCCCAAAAATATTGGAAGCTTATCAATTCATTAAAAGAGTCAAACAGCAATGATTCTTTAGAGACAGTTGAGCCAGATATATGGCATGAATATTTTACAGATCTGAATAAAACTCCAGATGTCTACAAAGATAGACTACAAGAAATCTTATCTGATGTTAATAATCTTGAAAAAATTAAACAATTTTGTGAGTTAGATTTTAGAATAACTCCAAAAGAAATCTCAGAATGTATAAAAAAAATTAAAAATGGAAAAGCCTCAGGTATTGATGGTATACCTGCTGAAATGATAAAAGCAGGATCACCAATTTTAATTCCGTTAATACAAAAGTTATTTAATGTTGTATTTTCGACAGGATCTTACCCTATGCAGTGGTCGTCGGCATACATAACCCCTATTTTTAAATCTGGTGACCCTGATAAACCAGAGAATTATAGAGGAATTGCTATAAATTCCTGTATTGGAAAACTATTTAACAGTATATTAAATAATAGACTAGATAGTTTCTTGGTTAAGAACAATATCATAAGTAAATATCAAATTGGTTTTACAAAGAAGGCTAGAACAGCAGATCATATTTTTGTTCTGAAAACATTAATAGATAAATATATAAATAAAAAAAATGGAAAACTTTTTGCCTGTTTTGTAGATTTAAAAAAGGCATTTGATACAGTTGTTCATGCTGGAATTAGATATAAACTTTTACAAAATAATATAGCAGGGCAATTTTATGCCATTATAAAAGATATGTACAGTAAGAGTAAGTTATGTGTCAAATTAAACCACCAGCTAACTCCTTTATTTAATTCCTCAATTGGTGTAAGACAAGGAGATGTTCTTAGTCCTAATATCTTTAATCTTTTTATAAATGATCTCCCTGATAATCTTTCCTGTTGCATTGACCAGGTTGATGTAAATGGTCAACGCATAGACTGTCTAATGTATGCTGACGACATTGTATTAGTTTCACAAACCCAAGAGGGATTGCAACAAAGGTTAAACATGCTTAACTCATTTTGTAGCAAATGGTGTTTGAATGTGAATCTCAAGAAAACTCAGGTTATGGTTTTTAATAAAACTGGAAAACATTTAAATTTTCATTTTCAATTGAATGGACAATCTATTGATTGTACCAACAGTTACAAATATCTGGGTATAACATTTACACCAAGTGGTAAATTTTCTCAGTGTAAAGAAGAATTATACAAAAAATCTATCAAAGCTTCTTTTAAATTGCAACAGTGCATGTCATCTTCTAATCCCAGTGTACAAACACTACTTCACTTATATGACCATACTATTAAACCCATCTTAACATATGGTTGTGAAATATGGGGTATGTTTTCAACAACCTCTTCAGCTAGTAAAAATGATGGACAATATTTATTTGAGAAAATATTCGAAAAAGATGTATCTGAAAAATCACATTTAAAATTTATGAAATATATATTAGGTGTTAATAAACGCTCTACCAATTTTGCAGTTATGTCTGAACTTGGAAGATATCCTATGTATTTTTCCATTATATTGTCAATGTTAAAGTATTGTCATAGATTAGAGCATATGGAAGATGGGCTACTATTTAATGCATTTGTTTGTAGTAAAAATCTCTGTCAAAATAACACAGCCACATGGTATTCTAGTATAGATTATATTATGAAAAAACTTAATATATGTTATAACCAAATGAAAAAACTAAGCGTTAATCAATTTATTAAACAAGTGAAAGATAAGCTACTGAATAGTTTTCAAAAATTTTGGAAAGATTATAGAAATACGATTGCAAACTCTGAGCAAGGGAAACTTTATACATATTTTTCGTTTAAAACTACATTTGGATTTGAAAAATACTTAAATTTAAAAGATTTTAGATTTCGACAAGCTTTATGCAAGATCAGAATAAGTGCACATCCCTTAAGGATAGAGACAGATAGATATTCAAAAAATTATATTGAAAGATCATTAAGAAAATGTCAATATTGTACTATGAATAAAACAGAGGACGAATTACATTTTATTATTGAATGTCCATTATATGCTGAATTTAGAGATATTTTTTCAAATAAGATTTTACATTATTGCAAAAACTATAATAATTTACAAAACAGTTTAAAATTTAATTGGATTTTTATACAAGAAGATTTAGATTTGCTCAGAGAGTTTGGAAATTATGTATATCAAAGTCTTCAATTAAGAAGAACATCAAATGTTGTAGCATAACTTTAGATTTATTTGTTCAATAATATTCTCATAATAAATACATGCATATTTCATACATGTAACTGTATCATATTATGTACTACTTGGCTCTGCCCCTGTAAAATCATTAAGTTGTTGTTATTAATCAATCTGTTATAATTTTATTTACTGTCACAAATTGTCATAATCACTCATATGTAATTGTATGCTCTATTATAGGGCCCTTAATTGGAATAAAGCTATTTCTATTTCTATTTCTATTTCTATATATAGATACCTGGTATATAAGGCACCTGGATAACCTGTTTGTCATACTTTAAAGCCTGTTTGTTTCAACAACAATTTTTTGGGCTGGGTTAAAACAAAAATTGGGTTGGGATGTGATTACTTCTCAGCCTCAGGCTCATTATTCAAAGAATGTCCTTTATCCTGCACATCCTTGTGGTATGCTTGGATAAAGGTTCATTCTTTATCATATATTCGCCTTCGGTTCTTCGAAGTAATCACATAGCTTGTTCAAAGCGTTGAAACAAACTACATCAGTGATCAAACCAACCCAGTCTTTCACATTAACTTGTTTGTCTCTTTTTATCCAGAGCTCTGCTTTTTATCTATGTACTCAGTTGAAATTAATATCCTATTTAAGGTATTTACATTTTTTGTTTGTTAACTTTTGATTCATCTATATATTAAGTCAATATGCTGCAGAACAAATATTCACAAATATAATAAAATTGTTGTAAAAGAAAGTATTGCTATGAGGAAATCTCAGTGATTGCATTGCTAAAATATACGCAAATGCTAAGCAAAACTATTAAAGTTTCAAAATATATATAAATTGCGTTTACTTAATAAATAAAAGAAAAATGAAAATATTATGATCAAATTTAATTTTCTTAAGTTCTTATACAAAATACAAAAGATATTGAATAAAAGATTCATTTATTTTCTGTAGATGCATTAGAGATTTGCTCCAAGAAAAGGGGTTTCCTAGTTTGATAAACTAAAATTAATGTGATAGTTTAAGTAATGAATTAAACATTAACCAATCGTGGTATCTATTATAATTGAAACATTATTGTTTAAATTATTTCTAATTTTATTTATTTCAATTTGTTTTATGTCACATATAAACATAAATAAGCAATTCTGTACTTGAATCTAAAAACAGCTTCTTAAATTGACACAGACTGCAGATGCCTTTAGAAAATTTAGGGTCTCAGTAACAGATCAATAAAAGGCATTCAATGTTTCCTTTATCATGTTTATGTAGGTTGACAATGGATTATAAATAAAAATAAAAGTATCAGTAAATAAGAAATTAATAGTACTTAAAAATCGTTCACACTCAGAAATGATTTTTTTTTTTTTTTTTTTACAGAGACAGTTGCAAATCTCTTCGACATGCCTGCTTGAAAAAGTTAAGATTTTATATGTAGATATATAGAAACCAAATGTAAATCTTAGCATTAAAATTTATGTCAAAATTCAGATTTCAAACATCAAACTTTTTAAAAACGTGCTATGTTCTTGCCCATTTCTCCAAGCAATTATTGAATTTTACAAAATTAATGATAAAATTAAATCAAAATGTTTCAACATAAAGTTATATTACTATATGTTTCAAAAATGGGCAAATAGTTTATCAATGAAATGAGATTCTGACAACTTTAACATGAAAATAGTATTTGATTTTTTTTTTTATATATTCTAATTTTAAAAATTCTTACAACATATTAACATAGATTAACATGCTGAGTCTAAATTTACTGTGAAGACTCGGATATGTAGATGAACTTAAGCAGAGAATATGCCTCAAGTAAAGTAAAATAAAATTACATGTATACTTAAAAATCTTGTACAATAACAATACCAAATAAATAAGACATTGGAAGTGAAATACTTTATTTTTGTTACATTATTAAATACTAGTTGATCTACTTGTTTTACTAACTGCCTATATGCTAGATTACTGATGAATGAAGTCTTTTGTAAAATTCTTTTTGCTAACAGGCAAGTTTTTTGAAAATAGAATACACTGTAACAGTGACTTCTTCCTTTTAAAGTTACTTCCTCTTAAAATAAATTGTTAAATAAAACTTATTAATTATCAAGCTAAACTTTACAGCCTTATGAGTCCATTAGGGCCCTGAGAGGACATGAATGTATGTAAGCTAAATTTTGTTATTTATAAATAACACAAAATTTGCAAAAGAAATAATAAACATTTAGAACTGGGTATACAACATCATCTAATGGCATGTATGGGCTTGATTCTCAAAATATATTCATCTAATTGTGTATATCACATAACAAGTGTTTCATGTTCTATTTCTGGACTTAAAACCTCAAACATGTACATGTATGTTATGACATTTATCCCCAAAATACTTTTACAATTATTAATCAAATAGGGATTATTTATCATGACAGATACTTTTATTATTAAAGTATTCTTCAATAAAATATGAGTGTACTAGTCATGTATACCCGAGATATAGTAAATCTATAGGGTGTTAATGCAAAAAATTATATATATAAAATAAAGGATAATTAAAGAATCCTGAGCCTGAATGTCCATCACCTTTTTAAATAAATTGCAATAAAATTAGAATTTATGCAACTAACAATATCTTACTTTAACAAGTATCTCTAAATATTTTTATAACAAAATTAATAGAAACTCTCAGTATAACTAACGTGAAGCAAAAAGTACACTAAATGTCTAATATGTCCAGAACATATCTGTATTAAGGTTCATTTATATGATTTCCTTAGAAAGGCTTAATAAGATCGTTTTTTCAGTATGTGTACAGCAAAGACTGAATGTCAAATTCAAAAATAAACCGTATCAGGACATAATGATTTCTTATTTATCTTTGATGATACATGTATATATATGGTAAACTCTATTACTTTAAAGTTCTGCTCTTTTATTTTCTGTTTTTTAAGCACAGTTGATTTTAGGTCAATATCACTAACAAACTTACACATGACCTCAAATGAAATGCAACATTTAATTATAATTGAACTAAAAGTGTTCAAAAACAAGTCAGTTGAGAGCAATGCAATAAGGAATTTTTTCGTAACCTTGATACATTTTAAACACAACAAATTGTACAGAAAAGACCGTGCAGTCTTCAACTAAAAAAGTGTGTCAACATATTAAGATGTGTTCATATATAGGTCCTTCTATACTAAATTTATCCTAATAATATGTGTTATGAGCTGTACATACACTAACATTTTCTTCAAAACAGTTTAATCTGTTATTTGTATTGTCCTACATCCAACTGCATAGTTTGTGTATCATATGGTCAATTGAACATGCAATATTTATTTAGTTCAACTGTAACAAGATTTCTTGTCCTGTAAATTAGTTCATAATGAACTAAAAGATCGAAAACATGGTCTACATCCATGGCAAAAATAATTGTTCAACTTACTAAAGTACATTTTTATGCTAAAATGTGGAGTATAAATAGCCATTTTTCCTATCTTATATACTGATCTTTTATATGAATTGAACAACCTACAGCAATAAAAAAAGTTGTATTCAACTTCAACACAAAAAATAAGAAACGACAGTGTATAATCAACTTATAATGCCTAGAAGTTCACCAATAGATACATGTAAAAGTTATGAAAAATAACTTGTAGAATAATTCAGGTATTTTACTCCAGTACTAGTATTACTGGTTGATATCAGTCTAAATTCACCATATGAAATATGTACAAAACATATGCATTAGCTAAAGACAGAAAATGTAGACTCTTTTTGTGAGATTCAATACAGTTAGTATTATGTTTAAACACAATGACAAGGAAGATTACATCATAGTAATTGAACTCAGAATATAGAAGTAGTTTAGTTCAATGTAACCTTCAACAAAATTCCTGTCTTTGGAGCAAAATTCAACAACACCTACATAAGTGACCTTATGTCATAGAATTATCAGTATAAATAGGGCATCAATCAAATGAAATGACATTGTTTCACTAGTCATTTAAGTTTGCCAGATACAAAATATGTAAGGAGGCAAAAATAAATACCGGTACTTGAAATATCTGAATATTCAACAAAAAACGGACAGTAAACTGCAAACACATTATTGCTAGCCTGTAAAATGTTTAAACTGTCTATAAAACCAGACACTGAGCTGTAAAGCTAGCCCAAGTCAAAATGCACAGTAAGACATAAAGCCAAATTTTAATGAATTTACACTAAGAAGCAGGCATAGCCAAAATAATACTTCATTGCAATAAACTCAACTAAAGCTAAATTAGCATTAAACTGCATGAATCAGGCATTGAGCCTTTTAATATTGATGAATAAATACGGCATAAAGTCAAATGGAAAACAAGGTAGTAAGAAATCATGAAGCCTATTGAATACTTGCAGAAAGCAGGCATTTAGCCATAAAATGTTACTACTGCACAAGGAAGGCACCAAGCCATAAAATATACTTTATGCACAAGACAGGCATCTAGCCATAATATATACTATTGCACAAGGCGGGCATCTAGCCATAAAATATACTATTGCACCAGGCAGGCATCTAGCCATAAAATATACTATTGCACAAGGCGGGCATCTAGCCATAAAATATACTATTGCACAAGGCAGGCATCTAGCCATCAAAATATACTATTGCACAAGGCAGGCATCTAGCCAAAACATAAAATTAAACACCACATAAAGCAGACATTAAGCCAAGATATTAAATATTGCAAAAAAAACTTATGGTCTAAAATTTTGATTATATACTTTTGACATAATATGAAATATCTGTTGTTTACGGCAATAAAAGCCTAAATCTGTTCAGAAAACTGACCTTCAGTTAAATATTTGTTACTCTAGTAATAAAAATACATCTCAGAAATTTAGTAAGCTAATTCAGCTTGGCCTAAAATAGTGAAGGTCAAACAAGGACAAAATGCAAAAGCATGTCCAGCAAAATAAAAATGACATAGAAACATATCTTGCCAATTAAAAGGCAATTCAATCAACAAAAGCAGATTGATATGAAGTCTTTATAGTTCAAGAAATAACTTACTAAAAAGTGTTAGAATAAATCCAAAAGCAAAGCATTAAATTTTCTTAACAATTTAAATGTGTACTAAAGCCAAAGTGTACACTTCATCGCTCAAAAGGAAAGAATGACAAACAGGTTATCCAGGTGCCTTATATACCAGGTATCTATATATAGAGTGGAAGGACAGGTTATTGTACTTTAAGAAACCTATGTCAAGGTAAAATATAGTCTATTACTTTCTACTTTAAACTGAGATATTCTATAGTGCATATCACCGTTTATAGAGGGAAAAGCTATGTGATTACTTCGAAGAACCGAAGGCGAATATATGATAAAGAATTAATATTTTCTCACGAAAATCTTTAAATTGCGGAAATGTTAACTGGATTCGTCATTAAAATACTACAAGCAATATTTAAGTACAAAAGTTTATATGTCTAACGGATTGAATTGCATTTCAACAAATCCTAAAAAGCATGAAGGGGTAGCTGTGTCCGTCAAAGCAGTTGCTGCCTTGTCCGTTGAACTCAAAGCAGCTTTTATTGCGTCCGTAAAAACTACAAGCAGTTCCCATCTTGCCTGTAGAACCACAAGTAGCTCCTTGCTCGTCCGTCTATGTCCGAGCAGTCACAGAAGTTTAAAGTAAAACTGCCGTTCTTACGAAGCATGCTAATGCTCATGGGTCAACTGAAAACGCGACGGCGTCTTCTCGCAAGTCCACTGATATAAATAATCTTGGCAACGAATGAAAACTGTTGAAAGAAAATCGGTTGCCTCAGGCTCGGGTAGTTCCATTTCAAGAAAAAAACCCAACTGGCTTCCATTTAAACCAAAAGTGCTTATACAGTCAAGTTACCGTTTTAATACTCTAAAAGTTTATGAAAGGGAAGATTTAGAACGTGTCCGCGGGGATTGTTAGGTCTATAATACGGAAACCCTGACCGTCGACCATAGTGGGCCAACGTGTGTGGTGAGTGCCACGCTGCATGCACGTAAAAGACCCCTTTTGTGGACCGCCAAATAGTGCACCACATAGACTAAATTTTAGCCCATTACCCACCTCTCCCCTTTTCCTGTGGACCTTTGTATCCCAGCCCTACCCCATACTTCATTTATCATCATCATTTTATGTTCATTTTGTCATCCTTTTCATGTTTATCGCCTGTAAATTAATGTAGCGGTGCACGGATGTCAATACCAACTCACTCACTCATCAGGTTTTATGAAGCCTTAACTCGTTAAAAATACAAATGACAACAATGTTCCAGACAATAAATTTTGCTACGCCTGACGCGCGTTTCGTCTATTCAGGACTCATCAGAGGCGCTCTACCAAAAATATAGAAAATGCCAAACACTATATGAATATGAAGAGCATAGAACAGTAAAACCCAAAATACCAAACTGGGGAATCAAATTATTACTAAGATAATCAACCTATGTCTGGGGTAGGAAGAACCTTAGGGTTTAGACAATTTTGGAATTCAAACGGATAATTTTAGCTAGTTAGTTAGTTATTGCTTTACTCCCAAGCAGCACGATTTCGGCTATATCCGGGAGATGAACATGAAATTGCTGATACAATGAACATGAAATGATAATGAAGTGGAGGAAATGGGGTCACAAGGCCAATCGGGTAGGAAAGTTTTGACTGCCACTGGAAAAAGGAGTGATGGGTAGGGACGGGAAATTTAGCCTTCTGCATGGGGATCCTACGGGTCCTACTCTCACTGAGACCTGCAGCAAG
The DNA here is from genome assembly GCA_963971305.1 of Arcuatula senhousia. Classification (NCBI taxonomy): domain Eukaryota; kingdom Metazoa; phylum Mollusca; class Bivalvia; order Mytilida; family Mytilidae; genus Arcuatula; species Arcuatula senhousia. The sequence goes on from CAXARO010001767.1 coordinate 27,919, forward strand.
GTTCTTTAACGTGCGAGGAACGTGACATTTTTCCCAACACGGTGCACCACTATGGTTTGCGGTCAGGTTTTCCGCATTATCGCCTGACGACCCCTTCATCTCTTGATGTCAGGGCTGTCCCATTCAACTTCCTTGGGCACACATCCCAGTGGCTTTGTGGGCAAAGCGGCCTGACCCCGATGTCAGATTTCTGAGCGCTCTTTAGTGGACTTTTACCGACAAGCTTAGCGCTGCTGTGGGCCTATTCGCTACCCGTAACCCGCACGGGTTTATGATAAAAATGACGACAGTGACATTGATGAGGTTTTAAATGTACTTCAGCAATTAACAAGTGTTTAAAATGTACAATATAAAATATAAGTTTTTGGCCTATAATCATTTTTTACCATAACCATATTTTAAACATATCAATTTATTACATAAGTTCTTTTTACAGTTGTAAGAGATGTAGATGTAAAAGGAGTATGCCAAGACTACATGTTTGCTAAATGCCAAAGAAACCAGTGCCCATTTACACACTTCAGACAATCGGTAAAGTATTTGGACAGTCATTGTCATCTGGACGTCCTGTACTCGTGGGATCAGTGCAAGTTTACCACGATTGATGATTTTTGTTTAAAATCCCGACTCTTTTGGTGGATGCATTTCCAACTTTGTATACCCAGAGTTTTTTTTTCATTTGACGAGACAGCCTTAAAGCCCTCTTCTTTAGTTCAAATTTTTTTTCTTCATCTATTGGCTGTTATCCAAAAAATGTTTCTTTCAGTTCTTCCATTTTAGATCTTGCCTGCAACCGTTATAAAGTGAGTGAGTGAGTGAGTTGGTGTTTTACGCCCGTGCAACGCTATATAGGTTATTTACAGGCGATGAACATGAAAAGGATGATAAAATGAACATGAAATGATGATGATAAATGAAATATGGGAAAGGGGTGGGGCACAAAGGACCGGTAAATTTTGAAGAACCACAGGAAAAGGGGAGAGGTGGGTAGGGGCGGAAAATTTAGCCTATGTGGTGCACTACTTGACGGTCCACAAAGGGGTCTTTTACTTTTCCTTTTCATGTTCATCGCCTGTAAATAACCTATAAAGCGTTGCACGGGCGCAAAACACCAACTCACTCACTCACTCACCCTACTCTTACCAAGACCTGCAGCAGGGTTCTTTAACGTGCGAGGAACGTGACATTTTTCCCAACCCGGAGCACCACTATGGTTTGCGGTCAGTTTTTCCGCATTATTGCCTGACGACCCTGCATCTTTCGATGTCAGGGCTGTCCCATTCAACCAACTGGGGCACACATCCCAGTCGCTTTGTAGGCAAAGCGGCCTGAACTGATGTCAGGTTTCTGAGCGCTCTTAAGTAGACTTTAACCGACAAGCTTAGCGCTGCTACGGGCCCATTCGCCTCCTGGAACCCCCACGGGTGTGCTGGCTGGGTGTTTCCTCGTGAGCCCTTATTTACATTGTTCGCCTAGGCTGTGAGGAAACGACAAAGTATTGGATATGAATATTTCTCTTTTTAAAGAAGCAAAGGTGTACCAAAGGGGTAATCAGAATCATAAAACCGTGAAGACAAAGACAAAACCGGCAGACAAAAAAGCATCACAACAAAACAAACCACATAACAACATAAAACACACACACGTAACAACAAAACCGCATTCAGCAACGCGAACTCAAGTCGAAACGAGAGTGAACTCAGGTGCTCCGGAAGAGTAAGCAGTTCCTGCTTGCTATAGCACACCCGTCACGTTGCCAAAGATCGATTAAGTGTTGGTCAAATCCGGAAAGGATGGCATTACAAAACTCTATGTCAAACCAACATCTGTGCTCATCTGAGAGATAGAAATCCCGTATTTGCATACAAGCACATGATGTCGCCCGTAAAATTTCTTGAGTGATGACAACAACCTGGGAGCAACGTACCCCTGTGTTAACAATTTGCTTGTCAGCCGTGTAGCTCTATCAAGGAAGTCGTTGTACTCCCCACATGCTCTGGAATAACGAATCAATTGTGATACGTAAACTCCATATGCTGGAGCGGACGGAATGTTGCTACACAGAAAGGGAAAGTTAACTATTGGAAAGTTGAAGTCATCACGTTTGTCATAGAGCTTTGTACAAAGCCTTCCTTGTGTGTCAATTTCGAGAAATAGATCCAAATATGAAGCAGACCTCCTAGAATCTGTAGTGTCCTTTACCTCAAGTTCCTTCGGATATATGAGATGTAAATAGTCACCAAATCGAGGATTGTTTAGTGAAAGGACATCATCAATATAACGAAATGTGAGATTGAAGGATAAAGCAAGTTTGCGGTCCTTTTTGTCTAGAAGTGATTGTAAGAAGTCTGCTTCATATGAATGAAAAATCGGCAAGCAATGGTGCACAATTTGTGCCCATTGGGATACCTATTGTTTGCTGAAAAACACGTCCACCAAACTGTACAAATATGTTGTCGATTAGAAAGTTAAACTTTATTTCAGTTAAAAATAAGTTTTTTATAATCTTTTTTGTGCTAAATAAAATATACAAAAACAAGAGGCCCCCAGGAGCCTGAATCGCTCACCTGGTCCTGATGTTGACCCTAAAAGGAATCATCTGAAAACTTGGAGACTTTTGTAGAACTAAATGAACTAAACATTTAAGCAAGCAACAGCTTTTCTCTATCTGCTATAGTGTTCATTCTATAGGCCAAAAACATGAAACTAGAGGCTCCCAGGAGCCTGAATCGCTCACCTGATCTCTAATGCTAAAGCCTCTTACCTAGTATGCAACATGGTCTACATGTACTTGGTAAGTAACATTAAAGAAACTAGTTAGGATAGAAAACACTTTTAAGACCAAGAATACAAAGTTACAAAGCTTTCTATTTGAAAAAAATCAAACATATAAAGTTAAAATTGATTGAAAACACTTAAAAGGATGATCTGACATTTTTGAGCCTAAAGATCAAGTGTACAAAGTTTCAAAGCAATCCCACCAGTGGTTTCAGAGAGGAAGATTTTTAAAAATCAGTTAAAATTGATAGAAAAATCAGTTTAAGGGGGATAACTCTTAAACGGTTGATCTGACAATTTTGACCCTAAATCATTTTAGTAGATCTCAATGAGCTGAACAATTTTGCAATGGTAACTTTTCCTCTAGCACTTACAGTTTTCAAGATAAAGTCCAAAAACTGAAAATGGTCAATTTTGACGATTAAGGGGAAATAACTCCTATAAGGAGTCGTCCCACAACTTTGAATCAATGAAGAGTTATGTAGAGCTTTTGATGCTGAAGAAGGAAGGTTGCTTCAGATTTTCTCTATCTCTTATACTTTTTGAGCTATAAGCTAAAAACTATGGTCTGACCCCCCTGTTTTATTTTTAGTAACGGCGGCCATGTTGGTTAGTGGACATTCACAAATTTCACAAACTTGGTTGAGGACATCCTAAAGATCAATTGTACAAAGTATCAAAGCAATCCCATCGGTGGTTTCAGAGAAGATGTTTGAAGAAAAGTTAACGGACGGACGACGGACGGACGACGGACGGACGGACGGACGCTTAACGATGACAATAGCTCACCTGACCCTTCGGGTCAGGTGAGCTAAAAACGTCATTTTAGGGGCCATAAGGGAACATTTAAGCAACAAACAACTTTTCTCTATCTGTAATAGTATGCATTCTATAAGCCAAAAACACGAAAAAATGCTATTTTTCACCTTTAAGGGACATCTGACAACCTTGACTCAATGATGGTCATATTTCGACCACTAGAAACAGCAAGTACCTTTCTTACACGTATTAACCGGAACCCGGTCCTGCTGTACGTTACTGTTTATTTTAATAACTGTCTGGGGTATCATGCCATGGTTTTTTCGTAGGTTATTGAAGGAAAACCCCGAGTTTTCCGAAAATAGAGATACTAATGTATTGCTGACGGAATTGGGGGAAATTTGACCAGGCTAGGTCATATTCCGACCACTGTCCGTTTAATTTCGACCACCAGTGTTTAAATGTATAAGAGTTCACAGCATATTGAATTTAAATTAAATATGTTACGTTGTTTCAGTTTTGATTATTTTAAAATGTGTTTGTGTAATGTGATGTTCACCAGATAAATATGTGTAACCGGAGAGCATGAATTACTTCACAAAATCGACATGTCCTGACCGGGACTTGAGCCCGGGACCTCTAGGTTTACAGTCAGGCGCTCTACCTCTGAACCAAAGAAGTACTTCCCTTGTTCAGGGATAAAGGATGGCTATTTAAATCTACTAATTAATGTACCAAGGGGGGCAACCCCGTTACACTTCCCCCTCCTCAAGAGTCATCATACCTTCATGTATGACTCTTAACACAACTAACCCTGGCTAGTTTTCCTGTTCTAACCATCTTGGGTTTTTTAGTTTGGCGCCAATGTAACCGGAGAGCATGAACTACTTCACAAAATCGACATGTCCTGACCGGGACTTGAACCCGGGACCTCTAGGTTTACAGTCAGGCGCTCTACCTCTGAACCAAAGAAGTACTTCCCTTGTTCAGGGATAAAGGCTGGCAATTGAAATCTTCTAATTAATGTACCAAGGGGGGCAACCCCGTTACATATGTTTCTTTTCGGTAGGTGAATATACAGAGGAGTAGAGAGCAGGACAGAGGAGGACAGAGAATTAATAAAAAAATGATTTATTGTGTGAAATAAATGTTGTTATCTGGCTATTGTTTGTTTCTAAGGTATTTTGAGTAATTTGAAAGCACTTGGGTTGGCTTTAAATGGTTTTATATGGTAGGAATCGAAGATAACTACGATGTCGGTAGAGAGGAGTAAACCAGCGTATGATAAATGACATCAAAGACTCTTTCCAAAGTATTAAATTTGGAATAAATTACACTATTTTGTTATTATGAAGGTAAATGTACATACAAGAATCTTTGTTTGTGTGTTTTTTGGCCAATTCAAGCTTTATTTGCAAATGTTTTTTTTTGTAAATATCGTAATCAAAATGGCGACTGTCGACTTAAAAATACAGGTAAGTGCAGGGTCGGATACGTATGAATTACGGTTTTGGTAGTTGAACGATAATTATGTGTTGAAGAATAACTCATGATATATATAAAATTGCACATTTATTATTACTAATGCATTAAAACTTGAAAATAAAACATTTTTTATATATAAACGAAACAATGACAATTTTCAATTCTAACGTCAAATTATTTAAAAGTGTTACAAAATAGTGCCAACTTAATCTGTCTTGCGTATATATCCTCAAATTTCTTAGTTAAATGAACACCATCTGTAAATGCACTTCTTGGTGGGTTAACTAGTCCACGCAGTTTCCAAAACGTGATCCCCGTTGATTTTGCATATTTCTCACTAAGCTTGAGGTTGATCTCTTTTCTTTGTGACTCGTATTGGTGGTAAGTCATCCCTCTTGGTTTAAATCTTGGGAACAAGCTGCCGATGATTATCTTAAACTATTTTGATTAAAATACATACTTTTCTGCCTTTTATAAAAATTTTAATTGTTGAACTTTATTCAAATAATTATATATCAAATTATCTAAATTGAAATGAGGGTACCTTTAATTATTAACAACCAATAATTACCACACAACTTATGACTATCGGCAATCTTTTTAATGTCGCAATCAAAGATGATTTGATTATATTAGCGCGTGGCGACAACAATAAATCTATCATTAAATGATTAGCGATCCACGGTAGGTCCCGTGTCCGGCGACAGGATTGTTTTTTTCGAGAGGAATTGTCCAGTTTTTTCGAGAGAGGTCCAGGTTTTTTCGCCTGTCCGTTTACTAAAAAATGCTTAAATTCTAAATTGTAAGTGAAGCAAAACAAAAAAGAGGAATAAAAGTATTCAAAATGTTCAAATTATTACTTTTCTTCCAAAAAGTCCGTTAATGATTTATTAAAATTGACCAGTTTTTTTCGAGAGGCACAACAACTTGTCCGGTTTTTTCGAGAGGTGTCCTGGTTTTTTGAAAATTTTGACTAGAGAGAGGAACTGGGTTTTGTGGAAACTGTACGACTTAAATGGAAACTAATATCCCTCCTACTCAATAAACATACATTTAAACACATTACATGCAAAATATCAAGTTTGTTACTAACTTTAAAGCATAAGTAGACTGCCCAAATGCATTATCTGACTTATCTTTGAAGACTAAATTAGTATTTTGACAAAATTAGTTAAATGGTACATTTGTGACTTTCTTGACGTGCTTTAATAAATTACCGGTTTCAAAAAGAGCGATTGTTACGGTGGGCAAAATTTTGAAAGGTAACTGCAATCTTGTTTTTGTGCCTTTTCAAGTCTTTGAAACTATAAAATCTACATGTATGCCAGAAACAAATAAATACAAAAAGAGCATATTCCACTGGTACATTCTGTTATTTCAAGAGTTTAAGGGTGTTTTGGAATATGGGATATTTACATATTTATTCCTGGAATACGGGATATTTGAGGCAAAACAAACTGGGATATAGAATATTTAAATCTATTCTATTTACAGGGATATAGATTAAGAAAAAACTTCTATTTTGGATACGGGATATTTGATAAAAACATTAGGGAATATGAGATATTGGAACCCCTAAACGTATACATATGTATGTTAAGATACAGAAACTTAAATAGCAGTTGAATCTCATACTCTTATGTTTGTTTTATGTCGACACTATTTCAGTCATAATCAGCAGGACAAGAGCTAATTGTTCGTGTCTTGGTGTCCTGCGCCATTACAGACCATCGATACTCCGTCAAGATATTTAAAAAAATCGACAATAAAAACTCAAATAAAATGTTTCTTTGCTGTTAAAATGAATATAAAGACAAGTTTACACATTAAAACCTTTAATTTTAAGTGAAAAAAAAAGTTTTTTATCTACTCCTCTGCACATCTCTCTAAAGCTCTCTAGTTCTCTCTGTTTTGATGATCCCAGGTCGTGCATGGGTCCTTCGAATAAAATACATGGGTCTGTGTCCTGGGTGGGTCTACAGAATTCATTTTGGTATTTCAATTAGCTCTTGTCCTGCTGATTATGACTGAAATAGTGTCGACATAAAACAAACATAAGAGTATGAGATTCAACTGCTATTTAAGTTTCTGTATCTTAACATACATATGTATACGTTTAGGGGTTCCAATATCTCATATTCCCTAATGTTTTTATCAAATATCCCGTATCCAAAATAGAAGTTTTTTCTTAATCTATATCCCTGTAAATAGAATAGATTTAAATATTCTATATCCCAGTTTGTTTTGCCTCAAATATCCCGTATTCCAGGAATAAATATGTAAATATCCCATATTCCAAAACACCCTTAAACTCTTGAAATAACAGAATGTACCAGTGGAATATGCTCTTTTTGTATTTATTTGTTTCTGGCATACATGTAGATTTTATAGTTTCAAAGACTTGAAAAGGCACAAAAACAAGATTGCAGTTACCTTTCAAAATTTTGCCCACCGTAACAATCGCTCTTTTTGAAACCGGTAATTTATTAAAGCACGTCAAGAAAGTCACAAATGTACCATTTAACTAATTTTGTCAAAATACTAATTTAGTCTTCAAAGATAAGTCAGATAATGCATTTGGGCAGTCTACTTATGCTTTAAAGTTAGTAACAAACTTGATATTTTGCATGTAATGTGTTTAAATGTATGTTTATTGAGTAGGAGGGATATTAGTTTCCATTTAAGTCGTACAGTTTCCACAAAACCCAGTTCCTCTCTCTAGTCAAAATTTTCAAAAAACCAGGACACCTCTCGAAAAAACCGGACAAGTTGTTGTGCCTCTCGAAAAAAACTGGTCAATTTTAATAAATCATTAACGGACTTTTTGGTAGGTAGGTGAATATACAGAGGAGTAGAGAGCAGGACAGAGGAGGACAGAGAATTAATAAAAAAATGTTTTATTGTGTGAAATAAATGTTGTTATCTGGCTATTGTTTGTTTCTAAGGTATTTTGAGTAATTTGAAAGCACTTGGGTTGGCTTTAAATGGTTTTATATGGTAGGAATCGAAGATAACTACGATGTCGGTAGAGAGGAGTAAACCAGCGTATGATAAATGACATCAAAGACTCTTTCCAAAGTATTAAATTTGGAATAAATTACACTATTTTGTTATTATGAAGGTAAATGTACATACAAGAATCTTTGTTTGTGTGTTTTTTGGCCAATTCAAGCTTTATTTGCAAATGTTTTTTTTTGTAAATATCGTAATCAAAATGGCGACTGTCGACTTAAAAATACAGGTAAGTGCAGGGTCGGATACGTATGAATTACGGTTTTGGTAGTTGAACGATAATTATGTGTTGAAGAATAACTCATGATATATATAAAATTGCACATTTATTATTACTAATGCATTAAAACTTGAAAATAAAACATTTTTTATATATAAACGAAACAATGACAATTTTCAATTCTAACGTCAAATTATTTAAAAGTGTTACAAAATAGTGCCAACTTAATCTGTCTTGCGTATATATCCTCAAATTTCTTAGTTAAATGAACACCATCTGTAAATGCACTTCTTGGTGGGTTAACTAGTCCACGCAGTTTCCAAAACGTGATCCCCGTTGATTTTGCATATTTCTCACTAAGCTTGAGGTTGATCTCTTTTCTTTGTGACTCGTATTGGTGGTAAGTCATCCCTCTTGGTTTAAATCTTGGGAACAAGCTGCCGATGATTATCTTAAACTATTTTGATTAAAATACATACTTTTCTGCCTTTTATAAAAATTTTAATTGTTGAACTTTATTCAAATAATTATATATCAAATTATCTAAATTGAAATGAGGGTACCTTTAATTATTAACAACCAATAATTACCACACAACTTATGACTATCGGCAATCTTTTTAATGTCGCAATCAATGATGATTTGATTATATTAGCGCGTGGCGACAACAATAAATCTATCATTAAATGATTAGCGATCCACGGTAGGTCCCGTGTCCGGCGACAGGATTGTTTTTTTCGAGAGGAATTGTCCAGTTTTTTCGAGAAAGGTCCAGGTTTTTTCGCCTGTCCGTTTACTAAAAAATGCTTAAATTCTAAATTGTAAGTGAAGCAAAACAAAAAAGAGGAATAAAAGTATTCAAAATGTTCAAATTATTACTTTTCTTCCAAAAAGTCCGTTAATGATTTATTAAAATTGACCAGTTTTTTTCGAGAGGCACAACAACTTGTCCGGTTTTTTCGAGAGGTGTCCTGGTTTTTTGAAAATTTTGACTAGAGAGAGGAACTGGGTTTTGTGGAAACTGTACGACTTAAATGGAAACTAATATCCCTCCTACTCAATAAACATACATTTAAACACATTACATGCAAAATATCAAGTTTGTTACTAACTTTAAAGCATAAGTAGACTGCCCAAATGCATTATCTGACTTATCTTTGAAGACTAAATTAGTATTTTGACAAAATTAGTTAAATGGTACATTTGTGACTTTCTTGACGTGCTTTAATAAATTACCGGTTTCAAAAAGAGCGATTGTTACGGTGGGCAAAATTTTGAAAGGTAACTGCAATCTTGTTTTTGTGCCTTTTCAAGTCTTTGAAACTATAAAATCTACATGTATGCCAGAAACAAATAAATACAAAAAGAGCATATTCCACTGGTACATTCTGTTATTTCAAGAGTTTAAGGGTGTTTTGGAATATGGGATATTTACATATTTATTCCTGGAATACGGGATATTTGAGGCAAAACAAACTGGGATATAGAATATTTAAATCTATTCTATTTACAGGGATATAGATTAAGAAAAAACTTCTATTTTGGATACGGGATATTTGATAAAAACATTAGGGAATATGAGATATTGGAACCCCTAAACGTATACATATGTATGTTAAGATACAGAAACTTAAATAGCAGTTGAATCTCATACTCTTATGTTTGTTTTATGTCGACACTATTTCAGTCATAATCAGCAGGACAAGAGCTAATTGAAATACCAAAATGAATTCTGTAGACCCACCCAGGACACAGACCCATGTATTTTATTCGAAGGACCCATGCACGACCACAAACCAGAAGTAAAACGAACCAACTCACAAGATAGCCCAATGTACCCTTAACGCACCATAGGCCAATGCATCCAGAAAGTGACGAAATCCTCCCTCAAAAGTTCCGCACAATTTGGAACCCTTCCATATGGTTCAATATAGTTGTCTTTTAAGGGGCGAAAAATGCAAAAAGGTAAAAATTCAAAAAACAGCCCACAATTTTATTTGAGCAGGACTAAATTTTCTCAAAATTATTTCATGGCTTGTAGTGTTCAGCATATATACCGTGACATTTTAAACATTATTCAGACAGTCATATTCAGCCAGTGTTGTTCGAAATCCGCTCGGATTTTATATAAATATCACCGCTAGAAAAAATATCCGCCATAAACAGACGAACTGTTGTGTATCGCCTGCAAGACAGGAGATACATAGACATGGCTTCAAGATATTTTTTTATCTAGCCTTATGAATTTCCCCGCGAAAAAAGGTTTTAAACATGTTTCACTGACGAACTGTTGTGTATCGGCTGCAAGACAGGAGATACACAGACACGACTTATAAAGGAGCGAGTGGCGTGTATCGTCTGCAAGACAGGAGATACAAAGAAAAAATCTTTAGTAATAATTATCGCGCATCTCGGTATATCGATTTTTGTTTGGTGTTCCACTGTGGAATAAATGTCCATGACACAATTTTTACTCAAATAAAATGTCTCGACGCGAGAAATAAGACCACGTTGCTAAGAGGGGACTTTCAAAATTTAATTAATCAGGAACGTTAAATTTTTTTTTATTTCCTGAATTAATAAAACTATTTTTATGGGGCCCAACCTCACATAGTTCATGGCCTTGACGTGGCGTGAGGACTCTTCCATTATTTATGGTTGTCTAATATGAACTCTAACAAATCATATTTTTTATGTCAGTACCCCATAATTAAGATTTTTGAAATTGCCGCCTCAATAACTATAGCCGGAACACAACAAAACGCAATGCATTATGGATTTTCTGTAATGCCAACGAACCCGATCATTGATATTCAATTTTATTTTTATCGTCAAGATAAATTTGTAACCAAGTCTTTCAAAAAAATAAATAAAAACCTCTCATTTTATCATTATATCACATATTATTAAAAAAAACTATTAATAAACGTGTTCATGAAGATTTATCTTTAGTGTTCGTGTCTTGGTGTCCTGCGCCATTACAGACCATCGATACTCCGTCAAGATATTTAAAAAAATCGACAATAAAAACTCAAATAAAATGTTTCTTTGCTGTTAAAATGAATATAAAGACAAGTTTACACATTAAAACCTTTAATTTTAAGTGAAAAAAAAAGTTTTTTATCTACTCCTCTGCACATCTCTCTAAAGCTCTCTAGTTCTCTCTGTTTTGATGATCCCTTTCTTTTTAATATAAATATTCAATATTTTATAAATAAATTTCAAATGTAAATTTAAGATAACGAAATCCTGTATGCATCTCTATATCAAACATAACGAAGGTTTTTTTAAAAGCCAAGTTCATTTTACTTACAATCTATTTAACTACAAGCGTGTGTGTATCACTGTATGGAAAGAGCGAAAGGGAAAAACGGTTGATTTCTGTGCCCCGATGTAGTTTATTGCTGTGCGCAAAATGAAGTCGTCTGTTTTTTTCTGCCTTTTTACTTAATTATTGAATAATTACATATCCTGCAGCATCGGTGATTTCAACATTAGGTAGTAACAATTAAGTTAATTCAAGTTTTACTTGCATTTTTATGTCATAAGCTATTTTTTATCCCAAAAAGTCATCAATTTATAAATAAAACACGTTTTTTGGACAAATTGCATAAATAAAACACTTGCATATGAAAATAGATTGAACAAAAAGTGTTCATCGTGTAGTTAAGTATATATAGAATTTTATTGTTGATAAATAAAGTTTAATAATGCAAAGGTTCTAGACAGATCGATGAAATAAAAGTAAGTGTTAAAATTTGCACCGCGAATGTATATTTCTGTGCTGATTTTCTACATGCGAATGTATATTTCAGAGCCTGCGGAAGTTTATTTGTGTGGTTGCGAATGTTTTGTTCTGAGCTATAAATACTTTAATTCTAACTCCAAACCAGGATCATTTTAAAACAAGTGTTCATTTACAATGCCTGTCTAAACCATCTAATGTTTTACTTATTCTATAATTTACAAAACAATATATTAAGCTCTTTTAAACAAAGCACGACAAAATTTATTTGTGATAAGGGGACAACCATTTGCTTCTGAGGGGGGCTGGCAGTTGCGGTCGAGACAGATTATTTATTTTCAAAATTTTGCGGGCAAGAATATTTATTTTCTGCGTACAATAACTTAATTGAGCATTATGATCTTGGGACAGATTATTTATTTTCCTGCAAACTGAGGCCAGATTATTTATTTCCAACTTTTTCCAGGCCAGAATATTTATTTACAAAAACTGCCAGTCCCCCCTTCAAAATCAAATGGTTGTCCCCTAAAATCTATATTTATACATGTATTGAGTATTTGTTGTGTTCTGTAAACCTGTGATATTTTTTGGCATGCACCATCTTTGCTTTTCCTGGTAGGATACTGAGTTTTAGTTAACACAGTTTTAAAATTACACCGTAATCTTATTGTCCATTAAGACTACAATGGAGGACACATATCTCGCCGTGTATTTTTTTTTTTAGGTGCGGCAATGACAGCGCGAAAATCGCAAAATAATACTGTCTCGATAATTTCCTGGTTTACAGTAGTCGATTTGTTTATGATAACATTTCAAAATAACATTTCCGCACAATAAAACTAACAGTTTCATACCCAACTTCAATAGACAATGGGGGTTCCAAAACATCATCGAAGTCAAAAACGGTTATTGTAATTTTTTTTCATCTGGTACAATGTTTTGTCCATTTAAAATTGCATCTTCTTGTTTAGAATCAAATCTTAAATGTTTAAACTTGTTCTTTTTCTCATCCACTCTAATTTTAAAAGATTGCTACAGGTAGCCAATGTCCCCCGCCGCTGTATTAAAGTTTAAAATTAACTAAAATTTGAAGAATTAAAATTGCATTGGGAAAAGATCAACTACACATCATGACAAACAATCCTACAAAATTTCTTCAGAATCCGTTGAGCGGTTTCAGAGGAGTTGAGCTCACAAAGTGTTCCTATGACCTAAAATGAATCAAAATGGCGGTGCGATATGATAAACTACATATCATGACGAACAATATCCTACAAAATTTCATCAAAATCTGTTGAGCGGTCTCAGAGGAGTTGCGCTCACAAAAGTGTGACGGATGCACGGACGGACTGACGAAGACCATTACAATGTCCCTCCACGGTCGCGTTGCAGCGGGGGACAAAAATTTACTTTTTCCTTGGGATGTTTGTGGACAAAATGCAAAATAGTATCGTCTAATATGCCAGAAGAAAATTCACAATATTCGCATTTAAATTAATCCATTTTAGATTTCTGAAATTCAAAAAAAATCTTTCCATCTGGCATCAGTGCCCCTGGCCTTTATTTGAAGCACATTCATGTCATTACATCAAATAATACAAATAAATAACACAGAAATAAACTACTACAATTTTTGCAGCACAGAAATCAACATTCGTAAACTCGGAAATAAACAACAGCAGTTCTTCAACCCATTTTATTGAGTGTTTACAAAACAACAAATCAGTTATTTATTGTAGGTTTTTTGTTAACCTTTCATGAGATATTCTATCTGATAAGGATTAAAAACGCAAACTGCTACTTAGAAATGAGTTTTTCTCAAAATAAAAGGCTTTTTCTATTTTGATAAGTTTTATCAAAACACATAAACTTTCGCTACTTTAAAAAACTGCTCTCAAATAAACTACAGCGTGCACAGAACTTAACAGCAGCAGGGCACACAATAAACATTCGCCTCATAAGTTAAACACAACTGTAACATCACTTGAGAAGACAATTACTAATCTTCGACAGTAGAATATGTTCTTAAGAATTATAAAGTATATTTACACTTACGAATTGTTCACAGATGTGCCATAGAATTGTGCGATTTTCAACATTTTAACTTTTTGTTTTTTCATTGCGATTTTTCTTTAATTATTTATCTATTGGTTTAAAACTGGTTAGAAAACAATAGCGTGACAAGTAAGAAACTAGAAATGAACCTTAACAACACTATTATATCTATTTTTCGTACTTAAATGACATATTTTCGTCTTTCGGATGTTTACAATCGTCTGTTTTACCCACAATACCACAATGACACAGGAGTAAACTACACCGGGGCACAGAAATCAACCGTTTTTCCCTTTCGCTCTTTCCATACAGTGTGTATGTGTGTTATAACGAAGCACTGGTACATCGAGTCCGGTAAGAAGTTGGTATTTGGACAAGTAAAACAGATAAAAAAGGACAACCAGAGAGACCAGAACAAAAAAAACCCCAAAGAAACAACATCAATTTCCTTTGTAACAAAAACAAACTATATTCAATACAAACGGTATAGGAAGCAACGAAAGTACTGAACAGGGGATTAATATCCATCTCTTTATGTGATAAAATCAAGAAGTTCTACCTATAGGCCTGATGAACTGAAGGTCATAAATCAATAATCCTGACTTTGCACTGACGTGCATTTCGAAAAGAAATGGTTAACACTATTGGGTCAAACCAGTTTTATGTTACCAACCTTTCATATTGTTACGGCTAGGGGTAAGCCTTCACATTTTATATTTATTGTAATGTAAAGCAGAGTTAGGTAAGGGTCAACCACTCAGCTTTCATTCTCTTTGTATCGTGACCGTGCTGAATATGTGGTTGAGAGAGACATTTACATTGACATTCTGATATTGTATTATTGTGTATATTTATATATGTATGGGGATATTTTGGGAATTGTGTAAGGATGGTTCGTTCTCATGTTTTACCCCTTAGGACCATGGCTTGTTCCCAGCCATGTTTCAGCTTCAGTTTATTTATTATTTCTCATGTACGTTGCTCACCTCCTTCATTTATTCATGCTAGGGATATTTATTGTAACCCTTTTCATTGTAAGCCCCCATTCCCCGTTGATCGTAGTGAGAAAGATTGTTTATCTTTGAAATCGGCGCCATTTGTTATTGTTGTGTACCGGAAGACCGGAAGTTTACAATTCTATATCAATTGTTGTGTGTCGACCAATGAAATCACTGGGATTACGACACACCTCCCAGTCCACATTGATTGATTGGAGATCCACACTCCACAGTGTGGAGTTTGTTTAAATAGCTGAGACGCACTGCGCCACCCTAAGACTGTGGACGAACCCTTTAGGTAGAGGACCTTTGGATCCATTATGTTGCTTTCTAAGCCAGAGTGAGAACAACCCAGTCTTCCTCGGATCCTGGCCAGTTCCGAGTACCCGTCCGTTCTATTTCCTGACCTAGATGTTCCAGTCCATTGAATAAATTTACTACGATCTCACTACGATGTTCCTGATAACGTTTTAAGGGGGGTTCCTTATATTATTCTCGCTCTGAGATGTTATATTATTTAGGCGGTGGCTATTCTGCCGTAACCGGCAAAATAGCCTCACAGGCTATTCTGCCGTAACCGGCAAAATAGTCCCACAGGCTATTTTGCCGTAACAGATTTTATTATGTTGTACACTTAATTAGCAAAATATCGAGTGGAATAAACTATTTCTATATTCATTATATATCTTTATTCTCAAACAGCCAATTACATTGGTACAGAGAAACTATATTAGATCATTAACAGGGTGATACTTCTAAATTCAAAATGATATTGAATATAATTGTTTTACCTTAATTATATTTCAGAAAATCTCAGTTTAGAAAATAATCAAATATTTTTTTTAAAGTAAGCTGCAATTTCAGGGGCGGATCCAGAAATTTTCGAAAAGGGGGGTTCCACATACTGGGTTCTCTTGGCCAAAAAAGGGGGGGGGGGTTCCAGACCAATTTTGCTGAAAATCTACACAAAAAATTTAAAATTTCGGAGGAAAGGGGGGGTCCGACCCCCGGAACCCCCTGGATCCGCCACTGATTTTTTTTTATGTTTATAGATACATATTCTATATAGCAAAATATAGGATGAACCAAAATATAGATACTTCCTCAGGAATTAAGCGCTTGTCAATCAAGATTGAACAAGGGCTAAGCGGTGAAGTTTCGTCTTTTTAAGCCTTTTATCAAACTGCTAAATGGTCGGCATATATATTAAAAAACTTCATTAGAGATCTCAGCCATATACTTCTGAGATTCAGTAATTTTCAATTTAGTGATAACTTTGAGACATTTTATCTACGTTTTAATTTTCTTGGATAAAAAAGAAATAAAATATTTAGATCGTATAATTTTTCAGATTCTTATTTTTTAAATTAGATACCGGTATTAACTTTCAAATGCAACCAACAAAATATTAATTTAAAAAGACATTCCAATGCCTTGAATCAAACACTATCAAACTATAATAGCACTGATTTACCAAAAGATCTTTTTTCTTAATTATCTTCATGTACAAGTTCTCCCTAATTAGTCGAGTTAAGACCGTGATACCTGTGTTAATTAATAAATTTTAACAATTACGGCAAAATAGCCTGGGAGACTATTTTGCCGGTTACGGCAAAATAGCCACGGCCTATTATTTATTATTCACAAGCCGTGAATAAAGTATCAGAAATGTTATCTTGATCTCTGTTGTTATTGAACCAGTGCCTTGCCAGCCACAGGAAAGCTACCATTGAAACATAGTGTTTATTTATATTAGTGAGCGATTCAAAACTCTAAACTGGTCTAAGACACACATTGCCACAGTTAGGTAACAGTCAGAGTAGAACACACCCCTGAGTTGTTACATTTGGTGTTCGGCGGTGGGATACGTTAAAAATCCTTTGCCTCAGTAGAGATTCTGGAAGTTAAAACCAGTGCTACCATTTTAAAGTGTTAAGATTGATAATAACCATGTCTAACCATAGCCAAGATATTCATGATAATGAGTTGTCCTCCTTAGAAAGTGGTGAAAACTCAGGACCTGAAACACCAGACCATGGCCAAATTAGAAATTCACCTATTAGAAATATAAACTTGTTGAATTCCTCATTTCATGAAAGAATGAAACAGTGTGAATTTAAATTGTTAGAAATAAAACAAAGCCAGACCAGGTTAAATGAGAGATTTAATAGGTTTTCAGATAAAATGGATGACCTTAGGGACTTATTGATATCAGATAGACAAAATTGTGTACCAAACCAAGGCCAACCTATAAATAACCCAAGTATACCAGAACCGAGACCCTTTGTTCCTATTGATAATAACCAAAACCAGTATGAAAACTTAAGTGTTCCTTCCCAAAGCAGACCCAGGGCACATATCCAAATAGACCCTGAGATATATAGTAGGTTTGAACCAATTAGGGAAGCTGATAATACCCCTCAGTTACATTTGAACAGTGTTGTTTCCAATAAAAGGCACTCTCCTCAGTGTAACCTAGTTATGAATGTGGGTTATACCAAACCAAATACCTATGATGGAAGTACCAGCTGGTCAGATTATATAGTTCACTATGAAACTGTGTCTAAGTTGAATGGTTGGTCCAATGATGTTAAAGCCTTACAGTTAATTGCTTGTTTGCAAGGTCCAGCTTTGGCCACTGTCAGTGACTTTGACTTATTAAGTGTTCCCCCTAAATATTTTGACCTTATTGAGATTTTTACAAGACACTTTGCACCCAATAATAATGCAGAGCTATACCTGCACCAGTTAGACTGGCGAAAAAGAAGAAAAGGTGAAACCTTACCAGAGTTAGCCCAAGACATCAAAAGACTAGTAAGACTTGCTTGGCCATCAGCATCCCCATACATAAGGGAAAGCATTGCCTATAAGTGTTTTAGGGATTCCCTAAATGATCGAAATCTTGAATGGGCCATATGCCAACATAGTTGTGACAAAATTGATGATGCATTGAATTTTGCACTTAGATATGAAGCATTCAAAATAAAACATGACCCTCCAGTTTTGAGACAAGCAGTTGGCTCAGACAATCCAGTCTGGGACCAGGGCCCAGTTAGAGAAATGGCAAATAAGAATTGTCATAAATGTGGTCAAAGAGGGCACATTAAGAGGGATTGTCCTTCAAAACCAATATATTGATTTTCATTTAAAGTTGTTTCTAGTACATTCAGATACCATGAATGCTTGTGTTATATGTTAAATCAAATTAATGTGATCAAATTAATGTGATTGAGTTTTGATGAAATCTTTCCAATGAGTTGTATTATTGTTGTGTATTGAATATGGGAAATGCATATTCAAAGAAGAAAATGTTGTTATAAAATGTGTCTATGTGTTCCAATATGCTACCTACCAAGCCCTTGTCTTTGACGTGATTAGTTTCACTTTGTGCTGTAGGAACCATTGTGTTATATTTTGATGTTGTATTTATATTGTTGTCTTATTATTCATGTTTCCAATGAATAGTGTATACTGGATTTTATTACTACTGTTCATGATGTCCATGACCATGGAGTACAGATCTAAGTGTACTAGTTCGGTGATATAAATTTAAATATGTAGAGCTCAGTAAACGGCTGAGAATATTTCCAGTGACAGTCTGGAGAACCATTGTAAAGTGTTAGTGTAAGCCTTCAGAAAAGTCTGGAGCATCAGGAATATTTTGTAGCCTCAGGAAAGTTCTGAGATGATCTTCAGTGATTCTGGAGACCAGACCATACCGTTGTTGTGACGATACCATATTGTTGCAGTATAATTTCAGTGATAGCCTGAAGAACCTGAATACCATACTTGTATTTCTGTGTTGTTTATGTGTTTTCCTTACCTTTATTTGTGTGTGGATTATCAAGAATCCATTGGAGTTGTTACGACAACCTTGTTATTATTTACCAATGGCCATTTCATACTAATGTAATGGGATACACCAGTCTTGTTATTTGTGTGTTGAAGTTCCTGTCCATGTTATTGTGATTTGTGTGTGACGACCCATTAATTGTTGTACCATAATATCCATATTTTTGCTAAGCTTTTACGTGAGCATCTCATTACCAGAGATGTGTCAATAAACATTCAAGTCGTGTGTCCAGAGATGTAAATCTATTTGTCGAGATACCTGGCATACTGACAGTTATTGTACAGATGAAGACTTCCGTGTTAAGGGGTTAGGTAGGATTGTGTTAGGTAGATGTCCTTTTTCTTTTTAGTTCGAGGACGAACCTTAACCCGAGGTGGGGGGTAGTGTTACGGCTAGGGGTAAGCCTTCACATTTTATATTTATTGTAATGTAAAGCAGAGTTAGGTAAGGGTCAACCACTCAGCTTTCATTCTCTTTGTATCGTGACCGTGCTGAATATGTGGTTGAGAGAGACATTTACATTGACATTCTGATATTGTATTATTGTGTATATTTATATATGTATGGGGATATTTTGGGAATTGTGTAAGGATGGTTCGTTCTCATGTTTTACCCCTTAGGACCATGGCTTGTTCCCAGCCATGTTTCAGCTTCAGTTTATTTATTATTTCTCATGTACGTTGCTCACCTCCTTCATTTATTCATGCTAGGGATATTTATTGTAACCCTTTTCATTGTAAGCCCCCATTCCCCGTTGATCGTAGTGAGAAAGATTGTTTATCTTTGAAATCGGCGCCATTTGTTATTGTTGTGTACCGGAACACCGGAAGTTTACAATTCTATATCAATTGTTGTGTGTCGACCAATGAAATCACTGGGATTACGACACACCTCCCAGTCCACATTGATTGATTGGAGATCCACACTCCACAGTGTGGAGTTTGTTTAAATAGCTGAGACGCACTGCGCCACCCTAAGACTGTGGACGAACCCTTTAGGTAGAGGACCTTTGGATCCATTATGTTGCTTTCTAAGCCAGAGTGAGAACAACCCAGTCTTCCTCGGATCCTGGCCAGTTCCGAGTACCCGTCCGTTCTATTTCCTGACCTAGATGTTCCAGTCCATTGAATAAATTTACTACGATCTCACTACGATGTTCCTGATAACGTTTTAAGGGGGGTTCCTTATATTATTCTCGCTCTGAGGGATTTTAACTTGATGTTATATTATTTATTATTCACAAGCCGTGAATAAAGTATCAGAAATGTTATCTTGATCTCTGTTATTGAACCAGTGCCTTGCCAGCCACAGGAAAGCTACCATTAAAACATAGTGTTTATTTATATTAGTGAGCGATTCAAAACTCTAAACTGGTCTAAGACACACATTGCCACAGTTAGGTAACAGTCAGAGTAGAACACACCCCTGAGTTGTTACAATATTAAAAAAGACGTTTGCGAAGAGTATGATTATGTAAGCTAAGCTTCAAAACAAGCAAACCCTGTTTTTTACTGTAACAACACCCTGTGCAAGATCTATACAAGCTCTGTATACTCAGTTGTATATAGTATATACTAGTATATTGACCCGATGTCAGGTTTCTGAGCGCTCTTTAGTGGACTTTTACTGACAAGCTTAGCGCTGCTGCGGGCCTCTTCGCCACCCGGAACCCGCACGGGTACTAGTACATTATTATTATTACCCGTGCGGGTTCAGGGTGGCGAATAGGCCCGCAGCAGCTCTAAGCTTGTCGGTAAAAGTCCACTAAAGAGCGCTCAGAAACCTTACATAGGGCCAGGCCGCTTTGCCCGCAAAGCGACCGGGATGTGTGCCCCAGGTGGTTGAATGGGGCAGCCCTGACATCGAGAGATGCAGGGTCATCAGGCGATAATGCGGAAAACCTGACCGCAAACCAAAGTGGTGCACCGTGTTGGGAAAACTGTCACGTTCCTCGCACGTTAAAGAACCATGCTGCAGGTCTCCGGAAGAGTAGGACCCGTAGAATCCCCATGCAGGAGGCTAAATTTCTCGTCCCTACCCATCACTCCTTTTTACAGTGGCAGTCAAAACTTTCCTACCTGATTGGCCTTGTGTCCCCATTTCCTCCACTTCATCATCATTTCATGTTCATTGTATCACCACTTTCATGTTCATCTCCCGGATATAGCCGAAATCGTGCTGCTTGGGAGTAAAGCAATAACTAACTAACTGAGCATGGACAAAAACTCGGTGCATTCTCGGTCGTAAGATTTTGAGAAAGGTCCGAAAACACTCCTATCGAGCGGCTGTAACATATGTGTACAGTGTGGTGGGAGAGCAAAAAATAATTTTATCTTCTGCGACGGCAGCCTCTAATAGACCAAGAACCTCGTGCGACTTGTGGGAGTCTAGCATTAAGAGTTGTGGTCGTTCTGGCCCACAATGGGTTGGAAAGACATCATTAAACCATAATTCCCCGATTAGGTCGCACATCCATGCACGTTCCTGATATGTCCAAACAGTGTTGGCTGGAGCATCTAAACAACAAAAGGACTGTACTGATCTTATAGTTTTCCCCTTTACTATGCACATAGGAGGCACAGCATTACCCTCTACGTTTACTTACGCTAAAATTGTGACATTTTCTCGTGAGCTGCTATTACGATCAGGTACGTTTCGGGAACCCTTTCTTGCGCACACATTTGTTGGATTGTGCTAGAACTGTTTCCCCGTTTCATCCATGTTCCATATTTGTTTTGTCTGTAGATTATGTTCGACAATAACTTTGCCCAAATCCTCGTAATACTTTGAGACAACCATTCGATTTAACATCCTTGATCTTGAAGTAGAGAGTTTCTCAGGCTTACGCAGTTATTTCTGGATGACGAGTTTGAAATCCCCTCCACCAATCATCTCCGGGAAGTCCTTTCTTAAAAGGTGTCTGGACTTTCTGGGCCTTACAAAGTCTAGCTTTTTCCATTTTCAGTTGCAGCTTAGTTATTCCAAAGCCTTTGTTTGCTGCCTCCACGACTTTTTCCGCTATGGCATTTTCCATTTTTATAGGAAGTACAGGTTTAACTCTGCCACTTACATGGTCAATGATGGTCGTTTTGGGGACACCATATTCTACAGCTGAGAACCCATCTTTTACCGCTTTTACTGCATTTTGTAGGATTTCAGCCTTGTACTTCATATACACGTTTTCGCCTTTCTAAGTATGTTTACTTTGTCTAAGATCGATCTGAAGAAAAAAAAACACTGGATATGTTTTTATTTAATACATTAAAGAAAAAAATCGTTCGTTTTTAGCTCACCTAGGCTGCCATCACTTGGCGTCCGTCGTCCGTCGTCGTTAACACTTTTCAAACGTTAACTCCTCTAACACCATAAGTCCAATGGCTTTTAAATTTGGCACAGTTGTTAATTAGCATAGGTAGTATAAAACTAGCGTGGGGATTTTTGATTCGTTGAAAAACATTCCCGCCATGCATATGGCTAAAAATAGAACATAGGGGTAAATTGCAGTTTTTTGCAAATAACTCAAAAACGGTTACAGATATCAAAATTCTGGCTTAGGATAAAAGTGATCAGCATCTCAAGATCTTCCTGCCCAGAAATTTTCAAGAAGATCCAACAACCGATGTAGGAGTTATTGCCCTTTTTCTGGATTTTTTTCAAAATTTTGCACTTATTTAGCCCTATATCTTGAAAACTAAACAAAATATTTTAAAAATTCAAATTGCATATGATTAAGCACATCAAGATCTACATTTCATGTAATTAGGTCAAAGCTGTAGAACCATTTCTTTTAGGAGTTATGGCCCTTAAAGCGTCATAATTTACCATTTTTCATTACTTTTACCCTGAATTTCAAAGATTAACTTGTCTGACACCATACATCCAACTTCAACCAAACTTGGCACAGTTGTTTAATAGCATTAATGCTACAATGCTATTGTTCGGATTTTTGATTCCTCAAAAAATATGACCTCCATGGCTTAACATAGAACATAGGGGTCAAATTACAGTTTTTTGCAAATAACTCAAAAACGGTAACAGATATCAAAATTTTGATAGAGACAAAAGTGATTAGCATCTCAAGATCTACCTGTTCTGAAATTTTCAAGAAGATCCAACAAACGACATAGGAGTTATTGCCCTTTTTCTGGATTTTTAATTTTTTTTCCACTTATTTAGCCCTATATCTTGAAAACTATACAAGATATTTCAAAAATTTAAATTGCATATGATTAAGCACATCAAGATCTACAATTCATGTAATTAGGTCAAAGCTGTAGAACCATTTCTTTTAGGAGTTATGGCCCTTAAAGCGTCAATAATTACCATTGTTCATTACTTTTCCCCTGACTTGTCTGAAACGGTAAGACCAACTGCATCTTAACATGGCACACTGTTTGATAGCTTATATGCTACAACTCTATTGTTCAGATTTTTGATTGTAAAAAAACATGGCCACCATGGCTAAAAATAGAACATAGGGGCAAATTTCATTATTTTGCTAATAACTGAAAACTGGTTTCAGATATTCAAAATTGTGCAAGAATCAAAAGTGATCAACGTATTAAGATCTACCTGTCTTGAAATTTGGAAAAGATCTGACTGCTGATGTGGGAGTTATTGTTCTTTTTCCTAATTTTTGCCAAATTTGCACTTATTAAGCCCATTATCTTGAAAACTAACCAAGATATTTCATAAATTTAAATCGCATATGGTTAAGCACAATAATACCTACAAATATATGTATCTGTGTAGTTCAGTTGAGCGATTCAGGCTCTTGGGAGCCTCTTGTTTTTCAATACACAGATGATTTAATGTTTTGTACAAATTCTTGAATCCCCGGATGATTTCGTTCAGATTTTTGTTGAAGTAGTAGAGCTGTTATGACTATACTCTGTATTTCTTTTGTTCCTGTTCTTTTATTATTTGATGAATATGTGTCACTGCAAATATCGCATAATGATTTAAACAAAATGGTCAAATCGTCGTGTTAAAAAAACCATTTTTGTTCAAACTGCTGTTCCAAGCCGCGCACTGCAAGCCATTGGAATGTTGTATTTAAGCCTGATACTTCTCTGTATCTTATTTGTTTTAAAAGGCTCATGTTCTGAAATTAAATAATTACGAGAATAAGACTGACTATATGGAATTATCATGACTCTTTTACTATATAGTAGGAGGTTCTCCTGTATTTAATTACGCTATACCTGCATGTTTCTTTTATTTTTTGTTTGTTTTCAATTAGATGTATTGTTTTCATCAGGGTTAACTTTACAATTATATTTTTCTTGTTCAATCAAGAAAATATTTTTTTTTATGTTCTTTGGTTTCTATAGTAACTTAAATGCATAAAAACAAATATAAAGTTCTCAGTTTTGGTTATATTTTGATGATAGTTTAGCTTGTCTTTCAGTTTTCAATGGTAAGGACAATTCTGTCAATGTCGAAGTTGTATACATCATAATTATTCTTGTATGGGTAACTTCGACCACTTTTTATTTCATATTAATTAATTAATATTTGTTGTACAAACTAAACAAGAGGCTCCCAGGAGCCTGAATCGCTCACCTGGTCTTGATGTTGACCCTATACTTTTGTAGAGCTAAGAACATTTAAGCAAGCAACAGCTTTTCTCTACCTGCAATAGTTTTCATTCTATAGGCCAAAAACACCATTTTTCACCTATAAGGGGCCATAACCCCTGTAAGGAGTCATCTGACAACTTCGACCCTATGGAGACTTTTGTAGAGCTAAATGAGCTGAACATTTAAGCAAGCAACAGCTAATCTCTATCTGCAATAGTTTTCATTCTGTAGGCCAAAAACATGAAAAATCGCTTTTTTTCAGGGGCCGTAACCCCTATAAGGGGTCATCTGACAACTTCGACCCTATGGAGAATTTTGTAGAGCTAAATGAGCTGAACATTTAAGCAAGCAACAGCTAATCTCTATCTGCAATAGTTTTCATTTTGTAGGACAAAAACATGAAAAATCGCTATTTTTCAGGGGCCGTAATCCATATAAGGGGTCATCTGACAACTTCGACCCTATGGGGAATTTTGAAAAGCTAAATGAGCTGAACATTTAAGCAAGCAACAGCTAATCTCTATCTGCAATAGTTTTCATTCTGTAGGACAAAAACATGAAAAAACGCTATTTTTCAGGGGCCGTAACCCCTATAAGGGATTATCTGACAACTTTGACCAAATGGAGACTTTTGTAGAGCTTTTGATGCTGAATCAGTAGCGTGGCCTCAGATTTCCTCTATCTCTTATACTTTTTGATTTATAAGCCAAAAACAGTAGTCTGACCCCCCTAGTCTATTTTTAGTAACGGCGGCCATGTTTTTTAACGGATCAAAAATCAAAACACAAGTTTGGTGCAGGACACCCTAAGGATCATTCATACCAAGTTTCATTAAATTCTGTTTGGTAGTTTCAGAGGAGAAGATTTTTGAAAAATTGTTAACAGACGACGACGACAGACGACGACATACGACGACGGACGCCAAGTGATGGTAATAGCTCACATGGACCTTCAGGTGAGCTAAAAAAGGCGAAAATGCATTAAAATAG
>CAXARO010001768.1:0-17995 GCA_963971305.1 Arcuatula senhousia
CGTTTATTTGTATATATTGACATTTTCCGACGATTACCGGATCCGACCAGGAGACTTGCCAAGGGTGGGACCGGGTGGGGACTGTAGGCCAATCACCCCCTTTCAGGACACCAAGCCCCCACCGGATTGAAAGAAAGGGGGGGAGTTGAGAACCATTTATTATTATACCTATGCAGGTCCGTTTATTGTATATATTGACATTTTCCGACGATTACCGGATCCGACCAGGAGACTTGCCAAGGGTGGACCGGGTGGGGACTGTAGGCCAATCACCCCCCTTTCAGGACACCAAGCCCCCACCGGATTGAAGAAAGGGGGGGAGTGAGAACCATTTATTATATACCTATGCAGGTCCGTTTATTGTATATATTGACATTTTCCGACGATTACCGGATCCGACCAGGAGACTTGCCAAGGGTGGGACCGGGTGGGGACTGTAGGCCAATCACCCCCCTTTCAGGACACCAAGCCCCCACCGGATTGAAAGAAAGGGGGGGAGTTGAGAACCATTTATTATATACCTATGCAGGTCCGTTTATTGTATATATTGACATTTTCCGACGATTACCGGATCCGACCAGGAGACTTGCCAAGGGTGGGACCGGGTGGGGACTGTAGGCCAATCACCCCCCCTTTCAGGACACCAAGCCCCCCACCGGATTGAAAGAAAGGGGGGGAGTTGAGAACCATTTATTATATACCTATGCAGGTCCGTTTATTGTATATATTGACATTTTCCGACGATTACCGGATCCGACCAGGAGACTTGCCAAGGGTGGGACCGGGTGGGGACTGTAGGCCAATCACCCCCCTTTCAGGACACCAAGCCCCCACCGGATTGAAAGAAAGGGGGGGAGTTGAGAACCATTT
This sequence comes from Arcuatula senhousia, assembly GCA_963971305.1. Classification (NCBI taxonomy): domain Eukaryota; kingdom Metazoa; phylum Mollusca; class Bivalvia; order Mytilida; family Mytilidae; genus Arcuatula; species Arcuatula senhousia. The sequence goes on from CAXARO010001768.1 coordinate 871, forward strand.
ATTATATACCTATGCAGGTCCGTTTATTGTATATATTGACATTTTCCGACGATTACCGGATCCGACCAGGAGACTTGCCAAGGGTGGGACCGGGTGGGGACTGTAGGCCAATCACCCCCCTTTCAGGACACCAAGCCCCCACCGGATTGAAAGAAAGGGGGGGAGTTGAGAACCATTTATTATATACCTATGCAGGTCCGTTTATTGTATATATTGACATTTTCCGACGATTACCGGATCCGACCAGGAGACTTGCCAAGGGTGGGACCGGGTGGGGACTGTAGGCCAATCACCCCCCTTTCAGGACACCAAGCCCCCACCGGATTGAAAGAAAGGGGGGGAGTTGAGAACCATTTATTATATACCTATGCAGGTCCGTTTATTGTATATATTGACATTTTCCGACGATTACCGGATCCGACCAGGAGACTTGCCAAGGGTGGGACCGGGTGGGGACTGTAGGCCAATCACCCCCCTTTCAGGACACCAAGCCCCCACCGGATTGAAAGAAAGGGGGGGAGTTGAGAACCATTTATTATATACCTATGCAGGTCCGTTTATTGTATATATTGACATTTTCCGACGATTACCGGATCCGACCAGGAGACTTGCCAAGGGTGGGACCGGGTGGGGACTGTAGGCCAATCACCCCCCTTTCAGGACACCAAGCCCCCACCGGATTGAAAGAAAGGGGGGGAGTTGAGAACCATTTATTATATACCTATGCAGGTCCGTTTATTGTATATATTGACATTTTCCGACGATTACCGGATCCGACCAGGAGACTTGCCAAGGGTGGGACCGGGTGGGGACTGTAGGCCAATCACCCCCCTTTCAGGACACCAAGCCCCCACCGGATTGAAAGAAAGGGGGGGAGTTGAGAACCATTTATTATATACCTATGCAGGTCCGTTTATTGTATATATTGACATTTTCCGACGATTACCGGATCCGACCAGGAGACTTGCCAAGGGTGGGACCGGGTGGGGACTGTAGGCCAATCACCCCCCTTTCAGGACACCAAGCCCCCACCGGATTGAAAGAAAGGGGGGGAGTTGAGAACCATTTATTATATACCTATGCAGGTCCGTTTATTGTATATATTGACATTTTCCGACGATTACCGGATCCGACCAGGAGACTTGCCAAGGGTGGGACCGGGTGGGGACTGTAGGCCAATCACCCCCCTTTCAGGACACCAAGCCCCCACCGGATTGAAAGAAAGGGGGGGAGTTGAGAACCATTTATTATATACCTATGCAGGTCCGTTTATTGTATATATTGACATTTTCCGACGATTACCGGATCCGACCAGGAGACTTGCCAAGGGTGGGACCGGGTGGGGACTGTAGGCCAATCACCCCCCTTTCAGGACACCAAGCCCCCACCGGATTGAAAGAAAGGGGGGGAGTTGAGAACCATTTATTATATACCTATGCAGGTCCGTTTATTGTATATATTGACATTTTCCGACGATTACCGGATCCGACCAGGAGACTTGCCAAGGGTGGGACCGGGTGGGGACTGTAGGCCAATCACCCCCCTTTCAGGACACCAAGCCCCCACCGGATTGAAAGAAAGGGGGGGAGTTGAGAACCATTTATTATATACCTATGCAGGTCCGTTTATTGTATATATTGACATTTTCCGACGATTACCGGATCCGACCAGGAGACTTGCCAAGGGTGGGACCGGGTGGGGACTGTAGGCCAATCACCCCCCTTTCAGGACACCAAGCCCCCACCGGATTGAAAGAAAGGGGGGGAGTTGAGAACCATTTATTATATACCTATGCAGGTCCGTTTATTGTATATATTGACATTTTCCGACGATTACCGGATCCGACCAGGAGACTTGCCAAGGGTGGGACCGGGTGGGGACTGTAGGCCAATCACCCCCCTTTCAGGACACCAAGCCCCCACCGGATTGAAAGAAAGGGGGGGAGTTGAGAACCATTTATTATATACCTATGCAGGTCCGTTTATTGTATATATTGACATTTTCCGACGATTACCGGATCCGACCAGGAGACTTGCCAAGGGTGGGACCGGGTGGGGACTGTAGGCCAATCACCCCCCTTTCAGGACACCAAGCCCCCACCGGATTGAAAGAAAGGGGGGGAGTTGAGAACCATTTATTATATACCTATGCAGGTCCGTTTATTGTATATATTGACATTTTCCGACGATTACCGGATCCGACCAGGAGACTTGCCAAGGGTGGGACCGGGTGGGGACTGTAGGCCAATCACCCCCCTTTCAGGACACCAAGCCCCCACCGGATTGAAAGAAAGGGGGGGAGTTGAGAACCATTTATTATATACCTATGCAGGTCCGTTTATTGTATATATTGACATTTTCCGACGATTACCGGATCCGACCAGGAGACTTGCCAAGGGTGGGACCGGGTGGGGACTGTAGGCCAATCACCCCCCTTTCAGGACACCAAGCCCCCACCGGATTGAAAGAAAGGGGGGGAGTTGAGAACCATTTATTATATACCTATGCAGGTCCGTTTATTGTATATATTGACATTTTCCGACGATTACCGGATCCGACCAGGAGACTTGCCAAGGGTGGGACCGGGTGGGGACTGTAGGCCAATCACCCCCCTTTCAGGACACCAAGCCCCCACCGGATTGAAAGAAAGGGGGGGAGTTGAGAACCATTTATTATATACCTATGCAGGTCCGTTTATTGTATATATTGACATTTTCCGACGATTACCGGATCCGACCAGGAGACTTGCCAAGGGTGGGACCGGGTGGGGACTGTAGGCCAATCACCCCCCTTTCAGGACACCAAGCCCCCACCGGATTGAAAGAAAGGGGGGGAGTTGAGAACCATTTATTATATACCTATGCAGGTCCGTTTATTGTATATATTGACATTTTCCGACGATTACCGGATCCGACCAGGAGACTTGCCAAGGGTGGGACCGGGTGGGGACTGTAGGCCAATCACCCCCCTTTCAGGACACCAAGCCCCCACCGGATTGAAAGAAAGGGGGGGAGTTGAGAACCATTTATTATATACCTATGCAGGTCCGTTTATTGTATATATTGACATTTTCCGACGATTACCGGATCCGACCAGGAGACTTGCCAAGGGTGGGACCGGGTGGGGACTGTAGGCCAATCACCCCCCTTTCAGGACACCAAGCCCCCACCGGATTGAAAGAAAGGGGGGGAGTTGAGAACCATTTATTATATACCTATGCAGGTCCGTTTATTGTATATATTGACATTTTCCGACGATTACCGGATCCGACCAGGAGACTTGCCAAGGGTGGGACCGGGTGGGGACTGTAGGCCAATCACCCCCCTTTCAGGACACCAAGCCCCCACCGGATTGAAAGAAAGGGGGGGAGTTGAGAACCATTTATTATATACCTATGCAGGTCCGTTTATTGTATATATTGACATTTTCCGACGATTACCGGATCCGACCAGGAGACTTGCCAAGGGTGGGACCGGGTGGGGACTGTAGGCCAATCACCCCCCTTTCAGGACACCAAGCCCCCACCGGATTGAAAGAAAGGGGGGGAGTTGAGAACCATTTATTATATACCTATGCAGGTCCGTTTATTGTATATATTGACATTTTCCGACGATTACCGGATCCGACCAGGAGACTTGCCAAGGGTGGGACCGGGTGGGGACTGTAGGCCAATCACCCCCCTTTCAGGACACCAAGCCCCCACCGGATTGAAAGAAAGGGGGGGAGTTGAGAACCATTTATTATATACCTATGCAGGTCCGTTTATTGTATATATTGACATTTTCCGACGATTACCGGATCCGACCAGGAGACTTGCCAAGGGTGGGACCGGGTGGGGACTGTAGGCCAATCACCCCCCTTTCAGGACACCAAGCCCCCACCGGATTGAAAGAAAGGGGGGGAGTTGAGAACCATTTATTATATACCTATGCAGGTCCGTTTATTGTATATATTGACATTTTCCGACGATTACCGGATCCGACCAGGAGACTTGCCAAGGGTGGGACCGGGTGGGGACTGTAGGCCAATCACCCCCCTTTCAGGACACCAAGCCCCCACCGGATTGAAAGAAAGGGGGGGAGTTGAGAACCATTTATTATATACCTATGCAGGTCCGTTTATTGTATATATTGACATTTTCCGACGATTACCGGATCCGACCAGGAGACTTGCCAAGGGTGGGACCGGGTGGGGACTGTAGGCCAATCACCCCCCTTTCAGGACACCAAGCCCCCACCGGATTGAAAGAAAGGGGGGGAGTTGAGAACCATTTATTATATACCTATGCAGGTCCGTTTATTGTATATATTGACATTTTCCGACGATTACCGGATCCGACCAGGAGACTTGCCAAGGGTGGGACCGGGTGGGGACTGTAGGCCAATCACCCCCCTTTCAGGACACCAAGCCCCCACCGGATTGAAAGAAAGGGGGGGAGTTGAGAACCATTTATTATATACCTATGCAGGTCCGTTTATTGTATATATTGACATTTTCCGACGATTACCGGATCCGACCAGGAGACTTGCCAAGGGTGGGACCGGGTGGGGACTGTAGGCCAATCACCCCCCTTTCAGGACACCAAGCCCCCACCGGATTGAAAGAAAGGGGGGGAGTTGAGAACCATTTATTATATACCTATGCAGGTCCGTTTATTGTATATATTGACATTTTCCGACGATTACCGGATCCGACCAGGAGACTTGCCAAGGGTGGGACCGGGTGGGGACTGTAGGCCAATCACCCCCCTTTCAGGACACCAAGCCCCCACCGGATTGAAAGAAAGGGGGGGAGTTGAGAACCATTTATTATATACCTATGCAGGTCCGTTTATTGTATATATTGACATTTTCCGACGATTACCGGATCCGACCAGGAGACTTGCCAAGGGTGGGACCGGGTGGGGACTGTAGGCCAATCACCCCCCTTTCAGGACACCAAGCCCCCACCGGATTGAAAGAAAGGGGGGGAGTTGAGAACCATTTATTATATACCTATGCAGGTCCGTTTATTGTATATATTGACATTTTCCGACGATTACCGGATCCGACCAGGAGACTTGCCAAGGGTGGGACCGGGTGGGGACTGTAGGCCAATCACCCCCCTTTCAGGACACCAAGCCCCCACCGGATTGAAAGAAAGGGGGGGAGTTGAGAACCATTTATTATATACCTATGCAGGTCCGTTTATTGTATATATTGACATTTTCCGACGATTACCGGATCCGACCAGGAGACTTGCCAAGGGTGGGACCGGGTGGGGACTGTAGGCCAATCACCCCCCTTTCAGGACACCAAGCCCCCACCGGATTGAAAGAAAGGGGGGGAGTTGAGAACCATTTATTATATACCTATGCAGGTCCGTTTATTGTATATATTGACATTTTCCGACGATTACCGGATCCGACCAGGAGACTTGCCAAGGGTGGGACCGGGTGGGGACTGTAGGCCAATCACCCCCCTTTCAGGACACCAAGCCCCCACCGGATTGAAAGAAAGGGGGGGAGTTGAGAACCATTTATTATATACCTATGCAGGTCCGTTTATTGTATATATTGACATTTTCCGACGATTACCGGATCCGACCAGGAGACTTGCCAAGGGTGGGACCGGGTGGGGACTGTAGGCCAATCACCCCCCTTTCAGGACACCAAGCCCCCACCGGATTGAAAGAAAGGGGGGGAGTTGAGAACCATTTATTATATACCTATGCAGGTCCGTTTATTGTATATATTGACATTTTCCGACGATTACCGGATCCGACCAGGAGACTTGCCAAGGGTGGGACCGGGTGGGGACTGTAGGCCAATCACCCCCCTTTCAGGACACCAAGCCCCCACCGGATTGAAAGAAAGGGGGGGAGTTGAGAACCATTTATTATATACCTATGCAGGTCCGTTTATTGTATATATTGACATTTTCCGACGATTACCGGATCCGACCAGGAGACTTGCCAAGGGTGGGACCGGGTGGGGACTGTAGGCCAATCACCCCCCTTTCAGGACACCAAGCCCCCACCGGATTGAAAGAAAGGGGGGGAGTTGAGAACCATTTATTATATACCTATGCAGGTCCGTTTATTGTATATATTGACATTTTCCGACGATTACCGGATCCGACCAGGAGACTTGCCAAGGGTGGGACCGGGTGGGGACTGTAGGCCAATCACCCCCCTTTCAGGACACCAAGCCCCCACCGGATTGAAAGAAAGGGGGGGAGTTGAGAACCATTTATTATATACCTATGCAGGTCCGTTTATTGTATATATTGACATTTTCCGACGATTACCGGATCCGACCAGGAGACTTGCCAAGGGTGGGACCGGGTGGGGACTGTAGGCCAATCACCCCCCTTTCAGGACACCAAGCCCCCACCGGATTGAAAGAAAGGGGGGGAGTTGAGAACCATTTATTATATACCTATGCAGGTCCGTTTATTGTATATATTGACATTTTCCGACGATTACCGGATCCGACCAGGAGACTTGCCAAGGGTGGGACCGGGTGGGGACTGTAGGCCAATCACCCCCCTTTCAGGACACCAAGCCCCCACCGGATTGAAAGAAAGGGGGGGAGTTGAGAACCATTTATTATATACCTATGCAGGTCCGTTTATTGTATATATTGACATTTTCCGACGATTACCGGATCCGACCAGGAGACTTGCCAAGGGTGGGACCGGGTGGGGACTGTAGGCCAATCACCCCCCTTTCAGGACACCAAGCCCCCACCGGATTGAAAGAAAGGGGGGGAGTTGAGAACCATTTATTATATACCTATGCAGGTCCGTTTATTGTATATATTGACATTTTCCGACGATTACCGGATCCGACCAGGAGACTTGCCAAGGGTGGGACCGGGTGGGGACTGTAGGCCAATCACCCCCCTTTCAGGACACCAAGCCCCCACCGGATTGAAAGAAAGGGGGGGAGTTGAGAACCATTTATTATATACCTATGCAGGTCCGTTTATTGTTTTTTTTTTTTTTTTTTTTTTTTTTTTAACTCAGAAGGTCGATACCGTCTTTTGCTAAAATGACCTCGGTTACGGTAAATTTTTATTTTTGCAAATATTTAATTTCTTTCTGTCAATCAGGTATGGCAATGGCATTTTCTGCACCAAACTTAATTATCTAATCTAAATATATATAAACAAATAACCTATAGTGTCTGGGCTCAATGCATGGGATGTCAAAGTTGACCAAACGTTAATTACAGAGAAACCGCTAAATCAGTTCGCATTTTCATTGAATTGGCTGTCCCCAGGGCCAACAAAGCTACTAATTGATAGTCTTGCTTTTTTTAATTAAAATTCGTGTGAAATCGCTGTAATTCTAGACTTGTCGTACAATAGTCAAAGTACGTGCCTATGAACGTGTCATAACATTATTGGTAATAATTGACGCTTATGACATCGAGACATACGTTTAGTGTTTTAATTGTATTTTTTTTCGAAAAAGTGTCTCGTTTGTGCAATAAAATGCTCAGTTACGATGCAACCCCTTTTCTTGGTAGAACTTATTATTATTATCGAATAAATGAGTTAAAGAGACATTTGAATGATTAAGTTGTTCTTGCCAAGATTAAACAAACAAATCCATGTACAATTCTATATGTTTTTAATGTAATACATGTATACATCTCCCGTTCGCCAGACCTATTATATCTGTTGCCCCCTGTTCACCGCGGGGAGGTGGGAGTAGGATTTTGAACAGGATACCTGAATATGTCTAGGCTAGCTCATTTTGTTTCGAATTTAAGAACCTTTTTTCTGGTTGAGTAAAGAACATGGGTCATTATTCGTATAAATATCAAAAGATCTGAAAATAGCTTGAATTTAATATGAATTAACATATATTTTTTTAAAAACTCGAAATGCTTAAGAGACAATATTTTAAGTAAAATCCTTTCAAAACGTTCTCTCAATGCTATTTTAAACCAACAGTTTTATATAAACAGGATTTGAGACCGAATGGAGCATGTAGCCCTATGACCCCCTTTCATTCCGCCCTACCCACTTCCCGATTGAAAGGGGCGGGAAAAGTGGGGGCATTAATAATACACCCATGCAAGGCGTTAATGTTTATTATAGGATTTTGTGATCGCTACAAAAAATGTACCGGTTCTGACACGGACATTTACAGTGGATGGGATCATCTGGTGCATGTAGCCCGATGACCCCCTTTTCATTTCCCCCTTATCCTCTTTCCGATTGAAAGGGACGGAAAAGTGGGGGCCATTATTTATACACCCATGCAGGACATGTTAATGTTTATTAAAGGGTTTTCTGACAGCTACCGGTTCGGACACGGACATTTACAGTGGATGGGACCGACTGGGGCGTGTAGCCCTATGACCACCCCTTTCATTTCCCCTTACCCCTTTCCCAAAAAGACGCACCATCAGTATACTACGCTTTGGCAACTATTAATGAAAGTTTTACCAACTAAAATAAGTTTTTACATCTTTTGAATTGAAATTTAAAGGGTTTTTTGTTAGTTTGAAAATGAAAAATCCAGGCAATAAATAGTGATTTTATGTTATTATCTCTATTTTGGGGACGACGTGAAATTATGTATATCTTTATATTTGAGTTTAACGTTTTTCATAAAATTTCCAAGCTGCTGTCTTGTTTTTATTGGGTTAAATAGTTTATTTTGAGGAAGTACTGCACCATCCAGGAACAACATGCTCTTCTGAAACATATTACTTCTTTCTATTGAAGGCATGGGTTTATCTGAGTTACTGTATATGATTTGGGTTTCAGAGAAACAACGATGCATTAATGGAGCTTAGTTATAATGGTCTAATCGCTTCATCTTCATATAGTGTTTTCTATATTTTGGTTAGAGCGTCTCTGATGAGTCTTGAATAGACGAAAGGTGCGGCCGGCGTAGCGAGTAAAGGTAACAACAGAGCTACCAAACTGGGACGATCAAACAAAGAAGAAAAGACAAAAATAGCAAAACCTACCAGAGAAATTGAAGACCGCAATTGTCCTGACTTGGAACAGGCATTTCAAAAGAAATTGTGGGTTAAACCAGGTTTTATGGCGCCAAACCCCCCTCATCCATTTTGATCTTCAAGTACAAAAAATAAACGTAGAATATTGTGACACTGTTTAACTTGCTTGGAATTAAAAGTTTAAATAAAAATGAAAGGGGTGATAAAGTGAACGAATACAGATAACAACAAAACTAGCGAACTGGAGGAACTGTCTTCAATGTCCGAGAGAAAAGACAAAACAAAGCAGACATCCCAGAGATATTAAAGATCGCAATGTTCCAGACTTGGCACAGGCATTTCAAAAGAAGTGGTGGGTTTAACCATGTTTATGGCACCAAACCTCCCTCTTCCATAGCGATCTTAGGGTCTGGTAACACATAACGCAACACAGTTGTGAGACATATTATTGCCTTGAATTTTGTTGTAGAGCGTTCATTCGCACTTGCAGATTTGTTGACGAAATCAAACAATGCCAAAGGATCTTTCCAAAACACTAATTTACAAAAAAGCATCAACCAAAATAAAATAGTGAATAAAAGTACATTGTATATCGGAAACTTCTCAATAAGCAAATTATAGAAAAAATACCTTCGTATACAAGAAGCGGGGCATTTAAATGCCAAAAGTCCGAAAGGGCAAAACCAGTAAACACGACTGAAAACAGCACGAAGAAACACAAACATAGAAACACAAAAACAACTAAACAGCACAATCAACAATGCGAACTCAAGTCGTAACGAGAGTGAACTCAGGTGCTGCGGATGAGTAAAAAGTTCCTGCTTGCTGAAGCACATCCGTCACGCTACAAATGGTCAATTCAGCGTGTCAAATTCGATAAAGAAGGACGGAACAAATCTGTAAGACAAACCAACATCAATCATCTTAAAAATAGAACTCCCATATTTGTCTATGATCGCATGGTGTCTTCCGTAAAATGTCTTGAGGGAAGACAACATTCAAGGGCCAAAATAACCTTCTGTAAGCATTTTTTGTGTCAGAGGTGAAGCGTTGGATGTAAGTCGATTAAGATAGACTGCGTGTAAATTGAAAATAAGGATTGTGTGATCAAAGTTCAAATTTAATAAAAATGCTCTCCGGATGATAAGGGCGTCTCGGGAAGGTATGAGTTATGATAGGAAAACAGCCATATGATACTTATATCATAATCACCTTATATTGTTCTATGATATTTCAATTTTTATTATTCGTATAAATATTGAACTTGAACTTATTTTATATTTCATAATGCCTTTCAATATTGAACTCGGCTACCGCCTCGACCTAATATGAGAGTCTCGGAATGTTATGGGACTTGAAATGGAAAACCCTGTGTAATAATCTATATCTATCAAATTATTTCATGTTTTTGTTTTTAATGCATGTTGAATAATGAACTTTAACTTATTTCATTTTTCATTATTCATACATGTGTTTAATGAATAATGAACTTTAACTTATTTCATTTTTCATTATTCATGCATGTGTTTAATGAATAATGAACTTTAACTTATTTCATTATTCATTATTCAAATTAAAAAATGAATAATGAATAATGAACCAAGTCATTATTCATTATTGAAAAATGAATAATGAAAAATGAATAATGAACTAACTTCAGCCCGGTGCAAAAACCGGGGAAAATATGTATATTTCTAAGCTAAACCCTTTTGATTACCCTTTTCCATATTATTGCCATTTAAACAATATGTGGCTCTGATCATTATAAAAAGGCCGATTGTTTGTTTGATTATCATTATCAATGTTGGAATATATTTATTTAGTACTTAATTATTTGTCACAATTAACGAAATCCAAACTACTAAAAAAATAGAAAAAAAAACCACATACATATGGTTACTAATCAGAGTATTAAGGATAGCACAATCGTTTGAAACTATATTTTATTTGGAGTGGAAATTTTTAGCTTGCTTCTTTGCAACTTGAACAGACACTTTTATATTATTAATGTGACAGTCCATATATTTTAGCAAGATTTGAAGAATTTTTGATTTAGCAACTCGCATGGGAGTAAGTTCCGATTTTCTTTTAATTGTAGATGTTACAGACTACAGTAGTAAGTTTACCTTGAAAATGACTAGAATTCAACTTTACAACCCTTATACTAATCTCTTTTCTTAAGAATGAAGTATGTATTTATAAATTAAGAAATATCTAGAAAATGCATTGTGTATTGAGGTTAGTGAGGACACCTGACCTCCTCCCCCTCAAAAAATAAAAAGATAAGAATAAAATAAATTTTATATTTTAAAATATGATTTTTAAAAAATCAGGAAAGCCAGCAGACAAGATTTACAAGGTTTTCCTGATTTTTGGATATCGGGTTTTCAGTTTGGGCTTAATTGAACCCATATTTTGCTATCCATATTAGTAGTGGATTGTTATTGTCGTGACTATATAGGGCTGTTCACCTCCGCAGTGACTATTAAGACATGCCATGTGTAATTAGTCATTTTTCACAGGCGCGGATTCAGGAAATTTGATTAGAGGGGCGTGGGCACTAAATACAAAGTAATCGTCGAGTGGAGTGAGGCTAAAAAATTTTGGCCTTATTTGATTGATTTCATGGTAAAAATCAAATATTTCCACATTTTGGGGGGACGCGCGCGGGGTGCGCCCCTACCTGAATCCGCACCTGGTTCATAACACATCACCACAAGAGTGTGCCCCAGTGTGCCCGATACGATGATGTCAACATTCGTTTCAGACAGACAGGAACCGGCGTCTCTCACCATGTGGAGACCTTAGTCGGAATTAAGGAGACTGAAACAAGATGTGAACGATTAAAAATTTGCAAATCAGTTGAAAAAAAAACTACATAAATATATAACCTACATATTGCCCCGGCATAAGATCATCACAGTTTAAAGTGGCATCCAGTCAAGTTACAATCACACTATAAAATATATCTCAAATACGTTTGTTCATTCATTCCAATAAGTACAATTTTACATTTTTTTTCTTTCAAACATTTTGAGAATTTTATCTGTTAGATGCTTTTGTAATGTCTATCATATAATCTGTGAAACTGTATAACTGAATGTTTTGATCAAATAAAAGTTTATATGACAAAAAAAAAGTACAATTTTACAAAATTGGTATACATGGCAAGTTTCAAAAAACGATACAGGTCAAATTGAAACACAATAATTCAATCAAAGAAGTTTAATTTAGGAGGTCTACATTGTAGTTTGCGAGTCATTTCGTAATATTTTGTATATACATGTTGGGAAAAAACACGCTTGGAACACAAATGTCATGATCTACAGCGTCGCCGTACAACATTTGACTAAAGTCTGATTTTAAAATTAATTCATGGGAAACTGAACAATTGCAAGTGAGAAACAGATGACTACGGGTATGCTGTATACCGTGCGAGGCTTTAGTTTTTTTCATATCTAATAGTTATAATAATTTTAATGTTATTTGTATAAATGTTAATGACATTTAATTGTCATGGTTTTTTCCTATATCAGTTTTTACTTATATTTGTTGTTTTGCTTTGATATTTGTGAGTCTCTTGTGTATCTTACCGCCATGGATCATGATCTTGACATATCAACTCGGTGATGTAACTGGCGTCTTACCCCCGTCACTCGCTGCGTTTTGACAGCAATTGACTGCATATATTATTATGTTAAATTGCAGTTTAAATGGATCATATAATCATAGATCCATCACAAAAATTAAGCAAATAAAATAAAAAACTTATACTTTGAAAGAATGTTGTGGCATATACAATAGTGCAAGTAACATTTACATTATTAAGGCTAACATGTACTCCCCGTACTCCGCTCTCCTCTTACAAATTGTTGCCATTGTTCAGTTTCTCATACATACCATAGGGTGCTAATTAATTAAAAAAAAATATCATAGAATCTATGACCCACATTTAAAATACATGTATATTCAAACGATTTCGCGCAAAGTATATCCAATTTGAACGCGTTTAAATTGTTATCAACACATTTAAATCTATACTTATAACTCCTCTATCGAAAGCTTTACATGTAATAGCATATTAGTAAAGTTCTTTATTTTTTGTCTCACAAATGAAAGGTCAGTCACAGGGGTCCGATATTTCCCTTATGAACTTCGGTCAAAATTAGAAACAGCAACAAATTTGATAATAAAAATCTTATTTAACAATGTTCACGAAGATAATGCGTAAAGCGAGCACAGCGCCAATGTTATGGCCCTGTCACACTATTATACAATTAATGACTTTTGGTGAGGTTGACATGAGGATTTATCAACCCCAAGTCGTGAAATATTTTCTAGTCATTTAATAAAACGTTTTAGCCAACGTGTGCCGACGTTTTAGAATATATTTTCAACACGCTGGTATGCGTTGCATAAGTTTTGTATACGTTATGAACACGCTACAAACACGTTAGCGAACGTCAGCGTGCGTTGGTGAACGTCGAGTGCATCGCAAATTTTTCAACATGCATAGTTAGAAATAAATTATTTGAACGTTAGGCATAAGTTAGAAGGACGTTATACACACGCTGATGTACGCTATGTGGTCGTTGTGCACGCGTTGAAATGCGTTTGACTAACGCTAAGCTAAATGGAAACAAACGTGCAACGTGTATCAAGCGATAGAGCAGCGGACATCCAGCGTCAGTCTAACGACCAAGAAACTTATTCAACGTGTTTAAAACGTGTACAGAGCGCACAGAGCGTCATTGTAACGAACAAGTAGCGTATCAACCCCAGAATTATAAGTTAAATTGAATTACAAGGGGGAAAGTCTATTTCAAAAGCTTAAAATACTAATTCAAAATCTTTTTTACAAAAAACAATGAACAAAGCCAAAAAAATCTTGAATATAACGATGATAACTTAGATGGTCTGGAATAGAAAGTAATTCTTGCAAATTGTAATGCACCTGTCGTGTTGTCAATGGACATTTTTTGGTAGAAAAGTCCTCAAATACGACGAGTAACGACAGTCTATCTTCAATACTAATTAGAAATAATGTGTATTTTTAATATTCATTAAGCACACGCGTTTTTCTCTATTAAGGACATCCATCATGCTGTCGGCGATCATTTAGGATTTGTCAAGTGCTGTAAAAAGGATGCTAGGCAAAACTCTACAAAGCGGTATTTCTTACATGTACAAATGTATATACTCATTTGAGATTTTGAGAGTTTGTTAACAAGCGCATTCCTCTCTGTATATTATGGACATATCAAAATAGAAAATTTATAACATTTTTTATTCTTTAAGACTGAGTGCAAAAATCATCACTATTGGTTAAAAAACGGCTTTAGAATAATTATACATTCATATTACCAGAACGCCGAAAACCAATATTTTTATAACGAAACATGATGTATCTATATTTATTAATCAATCCAAAAAGATAAATAATTTTCTGGGGCTATTGTGAAATAGAACTAAAATATATAAAAAAACAGAATTCCTGGCTTCTCATCGAGAGCAAAAATTATAAGTTAGACGAACGTTATGGGTGCGTCCTGCAATCGTCACACATGCGCTAGGCAATCGTCAAGCACGCTGGACAAACGTTATAGATAAGTTTTGAATAAGTTTGTCGTGCGTTAGTCTGACGCTTTGTGGTCGTTGACCGAGATATTTTTTGAAGCTTTTTACAGCGACTGCCAACGTGTTCCAACGTTTTAGAAAATTATTCGAACGTTCGGCCCACGTTTGCTAAAACGTTATATAGTGTGATAGGGCCATTACTAAACGTCGATGAGATTATTTTTTAATAAAATAATTTTGATTTACTTTTTACACATAATTTTTGATAACTTTGTTTTGCATTTTTTCGCGCACGGAAACACAATAGTGCCGTGATAACGACGAATTCAAAATGGCAATGTTTTGGTCAATAATTATAATATTTGGTATCTACTCTTTCTTGTGTATGAATATTTGACACTCTTCAAAGGCTTCGTAATAGTATAGATGAAAAGGATTATAAAAGAAATTTAAAATCAGTATTTGGCACACAATTTTTAATTTGGAAATCTCTACGAATTCAAATTCTTTTTTTTTGGGTTCAATTAAATGTATTTTGATACAGTTTTTTTTTTAAAAATATATATATATGAAGTGATTCAAGGTGGTTTAATGTATTAGACGGCTGACATATTTTGCCCTTTTTTAATGTTACATGAAAGGTGTCGTCACTAACCAGCTTAAAATCAGCACACACAATATTCAAGTACCAATAAGACATACGAGTGTTTACAGTGCGTAAAGGCCAAATCAATCATCATAGAACGCACAAAAACAAACCTTTTTTCGTATTATTGCTTAATTTCGCGCTCTAACATTTCATTTAGCCTAAAAACAAATAAAGACTGTAAAAAACGCTGGAATAAGTGGAAAGGTATTTCAAGTTCTTTTGACTGTTGTACATGTTCAAAGGTGGAAAACACCGATTGCTGAAATCAGACAAGAAACCTTAAATCGTTTTTAACGTTTTTGTTTGTTTTATGTACTAATTTACTGTTATTTACTCTAGAACCGACGTTTCTTTACTGTCCGTCTCGTTTCACACACATCCCAGTATTTATAGAGAAGGAATCTAACATCGGGCACTTAGATAAGACGTTTAGAGCAGTAGATTGGAGAGGACACAATTTACCAATAGATACAGACAAATCCTCCTCATTGTCATTCCGACATTGTCAATGTTCAACTAGTACACAACTGGTTACTTTATATTCAGAAGAAGACATCAAAGACAATAGGGCAGTCTGTCAGTTCACCGTCTCTATTCACGGTTAGTTGGTTAGTTAGTTAGTTAGTTAGTTAGTTAGTTGGTTGGTTGGTTGGTTGGTTAATTGGTTGGTTGGTTGTTTATTTACCACCAAGCAGCGCGATTTCGGATATATATTAGGAAGATGAACATAAAAAGTGGTGATTAAATGAACATGAAATATTCATGATAAAGTAGGTTTCAGACACATTTCTGTATTTAGCTTGCAACCTTCGTTTTTTTTTTTGCATAAAAAAACTCTACCAAAGTCTCCATTTGGTCGAAACTGTCAGGTGAGCCGATTCAGCCTTATCGATGGGTACATACATGGTCATGAGATTTTTTTAAGGAAATGAATCATAAAGTCCAAAGGGGGTTGGTGTTATGACCATTTTAAAGTAAAAAATGGCGTGTTTTTATATTTTTTTACCAACAATGAAAATTATTGCAGATAGTAAAAAGCTGTTGCTTTGCAGAAACCGCAACAAATTGAGATCTCTAAAAGTTCCCATTGGGTCGAAGTTGTCAGATGACCCCTTATTGGGGTTATGGGCCATTTAAGATGAAAATAGCATTTTTCTTGTTTTTAGCCGATAGAATAAACCCAAGGAGAAGAAAAAAGCTATTGCTTGCTTAAAATTTCAGTTGATTTAGATATCAAAAATCTTCATTAGGTCAAAGTTGTCAGATGACTTCTAATAGGGGTAATGGCCCTTTCATGGTCATTTTTTTAAAGTGTTCTACTGTTGCAGCTAGAGAAAATGTGTTGCTTGCTAAAACCTTCAACTGAATGAGTTCTACATAAGTCTCCATAGGGTCGAAGTTGTTTGGTGATCTTTTATAGGAGTAATGGCTTTATAAAAGTAAAAAATGTGCTTTTTCATGTTTTGGTCTATAAAATTAAAACTTTTGTAGATCGAGAAAAGCTGAAAATTTTTGGCATATAGAATGAAAACTTTAACCCCGCCACATTTTACATGTGCCTGTCCTAAGCCAGGAAACTTTGCCAAAGCCTTTGTTTGTCCTTGTCATTCTGTATTAACTGTTTTATGTCAAGAATTGGGTCTTTCGTTGATGATTTAGTGATTGGTTTTGAAACTTTTGTACTGTATTATAAGTCTTGGGCCAATGCAAGACGGTAAGCAGTGACCTATTGTCATGTTGAAGACTGCTTGCTGTTTTCTGTTGTGATTTTTTTGAATTGCTGTTTGTTTATGTTTGTTGTGTCGCGTACACTTATTCCACATCTCAATATCGTCTAGTGAAAAGCTGTTGCTTGCTTAACACTTTATCTTATTGATCTCTAAAAAAAGTTTCTATTGGGTCGAAGTTGTTAGATGACCCTTTAAAGGGGCCATAGAAG
>CAXARO010001769.1:0-28436 GCA_963971305.1 Arcuatula senhousia
TAGTTAGGTCCTACTTAGGGGCGATGGCAGTCAGGAGGTGTAAAAAGGCAGATTTAAAGAGGATAGCAAAGGTCACTGGAGGTTTGTATAGTTAGGTCCTACTTAGGGGCGATGGCAGTCAGGAGGTGTAAAAAGGCAGATTTAAAGAGGATAGCAAAGGCCACTGGAGGTTTGTATAGTTAGGTCCTACTTAGGGGCGATGTCAGTCAGGAGGTGTAAAAAGGCAGATTTAAAGAGGATAGCAAAGGCCACTGGAGGTTTGTATAGTTAGGTCCTACTTAGGGGCGATGGCAGTCAGGAGGTGTAAAAAGGCAGATTTAAAGAGGATAGCAAAGGCCACTGGAGGTTTGTATAGTTAGGTCCTACTTAGGGGCGATGGCAGTCAGGAGGTGTAAAAAGGCAGATTTAAAGAGGATAGCAAAGGCCACTGGAGGTTTGTATAGTTAGGTCCTACTTAGGGGCGATGGCAGTCAGGAGGTGTAAAAAGGCAGATTTAAAGAGGATAGCAAAGGCCACTGGAGGTTTGTATAGTTAGGTCCTACTTAGGGGGGGGGGGGCAGTCAGGAGGTGTAAAAAGGCAGATTTAAAGAGGATAGCAAAGGCCACTGGAGGTTTGTATAGTTAGGTCCTACTTAGGGGGGGGGGGCAGTCAGGAGGTGTAAAAAGGCAGATTTAAAGAGGATAGCAAAGGCCATTGGAGGTTTGTATAGTTAGGTCCTACTTAGGGGGGGGGGGCAGTCAGGAGGTGTAAAAAGGCAGATTTAAAGAGGATAGCAAAGGCCACTGGAGGTTTGTATAGTTAGGTCCTACTTAGGGGCGATGGCAGTCAGGAGGTGTAAAAAGGCAGATTTAAAGAGGATAGCAAAGGCCACTGGAGGTTTGTATAGTTAGGTCCTACTTAGGGGCGATGGCAGTCAGGAGGTGTAAAAAGGCAGATTTAAAGAGGATAGCAAAGGCCACTGGAGGTTTGTATAGATAGGTCCTACTTAGGGGCGATGGCAGTCAGGAGGTGTAAAAAGGCAGATTTAAAGAGGATAGCAAAGGCTACTGGAGGTTTGTATAGATAGGTCCTACTTAGAGGGGGGGGGGCAGTCAGGAGGTGTAAAAAGGCAGATTTAAAGAGGATAGCAAAGGCTACTGAAGGTTTGTATAGTTAGGTCCTACTTAGGGGCGATGGCAGTCAGGAGGTGTAAAATGGCAGATTTAAAGAGGATAGCAAAGGCCACTGGAGGTTTGTATAGTTAGGTCCTACTTAGAGGGGGGGGGGCAGTCAGGAGGTGTAAAAAGGCAGATTTAAAGAGGATAGCAAAGGCTACTGGAGGTTTGTATAGATAGGTCCTACTTAGGGGCGATGGCAGTCAGGAGGTGTAAAAAGGCAGATTTAAAGAGGATAGCAAAGGCCACTGGAGGTTTGTATAGTTAGGTCCTACTTAGGGGCGATGGCAGTCAGGAGGTGTAAAATGGCAGATTTAAAGAGGATAGCAAAGGCCACTGGAGGTTTGTATAGTTAGGTCCTACTTAGAGGGGGGGGGGGGGGCAGTCAGGAGGTGTAAAAAGGCAGATTTAAAGAGGATAGCAAAGGCTACTGGAGGTTTGTATAGTTAGGTCCTACTTAGGGGCGATGGCAGTCAGGAGGTGTAAAATGGCAGATTTAAAGAGGATAGCAAAGGCCACTGAAGGTTTGTATAGTTAGGTCCTACTTAGGGGGGGGGGGGCAGTCAGGAGGTGTAAAAAGGCAGATTTAAAGAGGATAGCAAAGGCCACTGGAGGTTTGTATAGATAGGTCCTACTTAGGGGCGATGGCAGTCAGGAGGTGTAAAAAGGCAGATTTAAAGAGGATAGCAAAGGCCACTGGAGGTTTGTATAGTTAGGTCCTACTTAGGGGCGATGGCAGTCAGGAGGTGTAAAATGGCAGATTTAAAGAGGATAGCAAAGGCCACTGGAGGTTTGTATAGTTAGGTCCTACTTAGAGGGGGGGGGGGGGCAGTCAGGAGGTGTAAAAAGGCAGATTTAAAGAGGATAGCAAAGGCTACTGGAGGTTTGTATAGTTAGGTCCTACTTAGGGGGGGGGGCAGTCAGGAGGTGTAAAAAGGCAGATTTAAAGAGGATAGCAAAGGCCACTGGAGGTTTGTATAGTTAGGTCCTACTTAGGGGGGGGGGGCAGTCAGGAGGTGTAAAAAGGCAGATTTAAAGAGGATAGCAAAGGCCACTGGAGGTTTGTATAGTTAGGTCCTACTTAGGGGGGGGGGCAGTCAGGAGGTGTAAAAAGGCAGATTTAAAGAGGATAACAAAGGCCACTGGAGGTTTGTATAGTTAGGTCCTACTTAGGGGGGGGGGCAGTCAGGAGGTGTAAAAAGGCAGATTTAAAGAGGATAGCAAAGGCCACTGGAGGTTTGTATAGTTAGGTCCTACTTAGGGGGGGGGGGCAGTCAGGAGGTGTAAAAAGGCAGATTTAAAGAGGATCGCAAAGGCCACTGGAGGTTTGTATAGTTAGGTCCTACTTAGGTGGGGGGGCAGTCAGGAGGTGTAAAAAGGCAGATTTAAAGAGGATAGCAAAGGCCACTGGAGGTTTGTATAGTTAGGTCCTACTTAGGGGCGATGGCAGTCAGGAGGTGTAAAAAGGCAGATTTAAAGAGGATAGCAAAGGCCACTGGAGGTTTGTATAGTTAGGTCCTACTTAGGGGCGATGGCAGTCAGGAGGTGTAAAAAGGCAGATTTAAAGAGGATAGCAAAGGCCACTGGAGGTTTGTATAGTTAGGTCCTACTTAGGGGGGGGGGGCAGTCAGGAGGTGTAAAAAGGCAGATTTAAAGAGGATAGCAAAGGCCACTGGAGGTTTGTATAGTTAGGTCCTACTTAGGGGCGATGGCAGTCAGGAGGTGTAAAAAGGCAGATTTAAAGAGGATAGCAAAGGCCACTGGAGGTTTGTATAGTTAGGTCCTACTTAGGGGCGATGGCAGTCAGGAGGTGTAAAAAGGCAGATTTAAAGAGGATAGCAAAGGCCACTGGAGGTTTGTATAGTTAGGTCCTACTTAGGGGGGGGGGCAGTCAGGAGGTGTAAAAAGGCAGATTTAAAGAGGATAGCAAAGGCCACTGGAGGTTTGTATAGTTAGGTCCTACTTAGGGGGGGGGGGGCAGTCAGGAGGTGTAAAAAGGCAGATTTAAAGAGGATAGCAAAGGCCACTGGAGGTTTGTATAGTTAGGTCCTACTTAGGGGCTATGGCAGTCAGGAGGTGTAAAAAGGCAGATTTAAAGAGGATAGCAAAGGTCACTGGAGGTTTGTATAGTTAGGTCCTACTTAGGGGCGATGGCAGTCAGGAGGTGTAAAAAGGCAGATTTAAAGAGGATAGCAAAGGCCACTGGAGGTTTGTATAGTTAGGTCCTACTTAGGGGGGGGGGCAGTCAGGAGGTGTAAAAAGGCAGATTTAAAGAGGATAGCAAAGGCCACTGGAGGTTTGTATAGTTAGGTCCTACTTAGGGGGGGGGGGCAGTCAGGAGGTGTAAAAAGGCAGATTTAAAGAGGATAGCAAAGGCCACTGGAGGTTTGTATAGTTAGGTCCTACTTAGGGGGGGGGGGCAGTCAGGAGGTGTAAAAAGGCAGATTTAAAGAGGATAGCAAAGGCCACTGGAGGTTTGTATAGTTAGGTCCTACTTAGGGGGGGGGCAGTCAGGAGGTGTAAAAAGGCAGATTTAAAGAGGATCGCAAAGGCCACTGGAGGTTTGTATAGTTAGGTCCTACTTAGAGGGGGGGGCAGTCAGGAGGTGTAAAAAGGCAGATTTCAAGAGGATAGCAAAGGCCACTGGAGGTTTGTATAGTTAGGTCCTACTTAGGGGGGGGGCAGTCAGGAGGTGTAAAAAGGCAGATTTAAAGAGGATCGCAAAGGCCACTGGAGGTTTGTATAGTTAGGTCCTACTTAGGGGGGGGGGGGGGGCAGTCAGGAGGTGTAAAAAGGCAGATTTAAAGAGGATAGCAAAGGCCACTGGAGGTTTGTATAGTTAGGTCCTACTTAGGGGGGGGGGGCAGTCAGGAGGTGTAAAAAGGCAGATTTAAAGAGGATAGCAAAGGCCACTGGAGGTTTGTATAGTTAGGTCCTACTTAGGGGGGGCAGTCAGGAGGTGTAAAAAGGCAGATTTAAAGAGGATAGCAAAGGCCACTGGAGGTTTGTATAGTTAGGTCCTACTTAGGGGGGGGGGGGGCGATGGCAGTCAGGAGGTGTAAAAAGGCAGATTTAAAGAGGATAGCAAAGGTCACTGGAGGTTTGTATAGTTAGGTCCTACTTAGGGGCGATGGCAGTCAGGAGGTGTAAAAAGGCAGATTTAAAGAGGATAGCAAAGGCCACTGGAGGTTTGTATAGTTAGGTCCTACTTAGGGGCGATGGCAGTCAGGAGGTGTAAAATGGCAGATTTAAAGAGGATAGCAAAGGCCACTGGAGGTTTGTATAGTTAGGTCCTACTTAGGGGCGATGGCAGTCAGGAGGTGTAAAAAGGCAGATTTAAAGAGGATAGCAAAGGCCACTGGAGGTTTGTATAGTTAGGTCCTACTTAGGGGCGATGGCAGTCAGGAGGTGTAAAATGGCAGATTTAAAGAGGATAGCAAAGGCCACTGGAGGTTTGTATAGTTAGGTCCTACTTAGGGGCGATGGCAGTCAGGAGGTGTAAAAAGGCAGATTTAAAGAGGATAGCAAAGGTCACTGGAGGTTTGTATAGTTAGGTCCTACTTAGGTGGGGGGGCAGTCAGGAGGTGTAAAAAGGCAGATTTAAAGAGGATAGCAAAGGCCACTGGAGGTTTGTATAGTTAGGTCCTACTTAGGGGGGGGGGCAGTCAGGAGGTGTAAAAAGGCAGATTTAAAGAGGATAGCAAAGGCCACTGGAGGTTTGTATAGTTAGGTCCTAATTAGGGGGGGGGGCAGTCAGGAGGTGTAAAAAGGCAGATTTAAAGAGGATAGCAAAGGCCACTGGAGGTTTGTATAGTTAGGTCCTACTTAGGGGCGATGGCTGTCAGGCGGTGTAAAAAGACGATTAAAAGAGGATAGCAAAGGCCACTGGAGGTTTGTATAGTTAGGTCCTACTTAGGGGGGATGGCAGTCAGGAGGTGTAAAAAGGCAGATTTAAAGAGGATAGCAAAGGCCACTGGAGGTTTGTATAGTTAGGTCCTACTTAGGGGGGGGGGGGCAGTCAGGAGGTGTAAAAAGGCAGATTTAAAGAGGATAGCAAAGGTCACTGGAGGTTTGTATAGTTAGGTCCTACTTAGGGGGGGGGGCAGTCAGGAGGTGTAAAAAGGCAGATTTAAAGAGGATAGCAAAGGCCACTGGAGGTTTGTATAGTTAGGTCCTACTTAGGGGCGATGGCAGTCAGGAGGTGTAAAATGGCAGATTTAAAGAGGATAGCAAAGGCCACTGGAGGTTTGTATAGTTAGGTCCTACTTAGGGGGGGGGGGGGGGCAGTCAGGAGGTGTAAAATGGCAGATTTAAAGAGGATAGCAAAGGCCACTGGAGGTTTGTATAGTTAGGTCCTACTTAGGGGCGATGGCAGTCAGGAGGTGTAAAAAGGCAGATTTAAAGAGGATAGCAAAGGCCACTGGAGGTTTGTATAGTTAGGTCCTACTTAGGGGGGGGGCAGTCAGGAGGTGTAAAAAGGCAGATTTAAAGAGGATAGCAAAGGTCACTGGAGGTTTGTATAGTTAGGTCCTACTTAGGGGGGGGGGGCAGTCAGGAGGTGTAAAAAGGCAGATTTAAAGAGGATAGCAAAGGTCACTGGAGGTTTGTATAGTTAGGTCCTACTTAGGGGCGATGGCAGTCAGGAGGTGTAAAAAGGCTGATTTACAGAGGATAGCAAAGGCCACTTGAGGTTTGTATAGTTAGGTCCTACTTAGGGGGGAGCGATGGCAGTCAGGTGATGTAAAAAGGCAGATTTAAAGAGGATAGCAAAGGCCACTGGAGGTTTGTATAGTTAGGTCCTACTTAGGGGCGATGGCAGTCAGGTGATGTAAAAAGGCAGATTTAAAGAGGATAGCAAAGGCCACTGGAGGTTTGTATAGTTAGGTCCTACTTAGGGGCGATGGCAGTCAGGAGGTGTAAAAAGGCAGATTTAAAGAGGATAGCTAAGGCCACTGGAGGTTTGTATAGTTAGGTCCTACTTAGGGGCGATGGCAGTCAGGAGGTGTAAAAAGGCAGATTTAAAGAGGATAGCTAAGGCCACTGGAGGTTTGTATAGTTAGGTCCTACTTAGGGGCGATGGCTGTCAGGCGGTGTAAAAAGACGATTAAAAGAGGATAGCAAAGGCCACTGGAGGTTTGTATAGTTAGGTCCTACTTAGGGGGGGGGGCAGTCAGGAGGTGTAAAAAGGCAGATTTAAAGAGGATAGCAAAGGCCACTGGAGGTTTGTATAGTTAGGTCCTACTTAGGGGGGGGGGGCAGTCAGGAGGTGTAAAAAGGCAGATTTAAAGAGGATAGCAAAGGCCACTGGAGGTTTGTATAGTTAGGTCCTACTTAGGAGCGATGGCAGTCAGGAGGTGTAAAAAGGCAGATTTAAAGAGGATAGCTAAGGCCACTGAAGGTTTGTATAGTTAGGTCCTACTTAAGAGCGATGTCAGTCAGGAGGTGTAAAAAGGCAGATTTAAAGAGGATAGCAAAGGTCACTGGAGGTTTGTATAGTTAGGTCCTACTTAGGGGCGATGGCAGTCAGGAGGTGTAAAAAGGCTGATTTACAGAGGATAGCAAAGGCCACTTGAGGTTTGTATAGTTAGGTCCTACTTAGGGGGGAGCGATGGCAGTCAGGTGATGTAAAAAGGCAGATTTAAAGAGGATAGCAAAGGCCACTGGAGGTTTGTATAGTTAGGTCCTACTTAGGGGCGATGGCAGTCAGGTGATGTAAAAAGGCAGATTTAAAGAGGATAGCAAAGGCCACTGGAGGTTTGTATAGTTAGGTCCTACTTAGGGGCGATGGCAGTCAGGAGGTGTAAAAAGGCAGATTTAAAGAGGATAGCTAAGGCCACTGGAGGTTTGTATAGTTAGGTCCTACTTAGGGGCGATGGCAGTCAGGAGGTGTAAAAAGGCAGATTTAAAGAGGATAGCTAAGGCCACTGGAGGTTTGTATAGTTAGGTCCTACTTAGGGGCGATGGCTGTCAGGCGGTGTAAAAAGACGATTAAAAGAGGATAGCAAAGGCCACTGGAGGTTTGTATAGTTAGGTCCTACTTAGGGGGGGGGGCAGTCAGGAGGTGTAAAAAGGCAGATTTAAAGAGGATAGCAAAGGCCACTGGAGGTTTGTATAGTTAGGTCCTACTTAGGGGGGGGGGCAGTCAGGAGGTGTAAAAAGGCAGATTTAAAGAGGATAGCAAAGGCCACTGGAGGTTTGTATAGTTAGGTCCTACTTAGGGGCTATGTCAGTCAGGAGGATGTAAAAAGGCAGATTTAAAGAGGATAGCAAAGGCCACTGGAGGTTTGTATAGTTAGGTCCTACTTAGGGGGGGGGGCAGTCAGGAGGTGTAAAAAGGCAGATTTAAAGAGGATAGCAAAGGCCACTGGAGGTTTGTATAGTTAGGTCCTACTTAAGGGGGGGGGGGCAGTCAGGAGGTGTAAAAAGGCAGATTTAAAGAGGATAGCAAAGGCCACTGGAGGTTTGTATAGTTAGGTCCTACTTAGGGGCGATGGCAGTCAGGAGGTGTAAAAAGGCAGATTTAAAGAGGATAGCAAAGGCCACTGGAGGTTTGTATAGTTAGGTCCTACTTAGGGGGGGGGGGGCTATGGCAGTCAGGAGGTGTAAAAAGGCAGATTTAAAGAGGATAGCAAAGGCCACTGGAGGTTTGTATAGTTAGGTCCTACTTAGGGGGGGGGGCTATGGCAGTCAGGAGGTGTAAAAAGGCAGATTTAAAGAGGATAGTAAAGGCCACTGGAGGTTTGTATAGTTAGGTCCTACTTAGGTGGGGGGGCAGTCAGGAGGTGTAAAATGGCAGATTTAAAGAGGATAGCAAAGGCCACTGGAGGTTTGTATAGTTAGGTCCTACTTAGGGGCGATGGCAGTCAGGAGGTGTAAAAAGGCAGATTTAAAGAGGATAGCAAAGGCCACTGGAGGTTTGTAAAGTTAGGTCCTACTTAGGGGGGGGGGGGGCAGTCAGGAGGTGTAAAAAGGCAGATTTAAAGAGGATAGTAAAGGCCACTGGAGGTTTGTATAGTTAGGACCTACTTAGGGGGGGGGGGGGCAGTCAGGAGGTGTAAAAAGGCAGATTTAAAGAGGATAGCAAAGGCCACTGGAGGTTTGTATAGTTAGGTCCTACTTAGGGGGGGGGGGCTATGGCAGTCAGGAGGTGTAAAAAGGCAGATTTAAAGAGGATAGCAAAGGCCACTGGAGGTTTGTATAGTTAGGTCCTACTTAGGGGGGGGGGGCAGTCAGGAGGTGTAAAAAGGCAGATTTAAAGAGGATAGTAAAGGCCACTGGAGGTTTGTATAGTTAGGTCCTACTTAGGGGGGGGCAGTCAGGAGGTGTAAAAAGGCTGATTTAAAGAGGATAGTAAAGGCCACTGGAGGTTTGTATAGTTAGGTCCTACTTAGGGGCGATGGCAGTCAGGAAGTGTAAAAAGGCAGATTTAAAGAGGATAGTAAAGGCCACTGGAGGTTTGTATAGTTAGGTCCTACTTAGGGGGGGGGGCAGTCAGGAGGTGTAAAAAGGCAGATTTAAAGAGGATAGCAAAGGCCACTGGACGTTTGTATAGTTTGGTCCTACTTAGGGGTGATGGCAGTCAGGAGGTGTAAAAAGGCAGATTTAAAGAGGATAGCAAAGGCCACTGGAGGTTTGTATAGTTAGGTCCTACTTAGGGGGGGGGGGGCAGTCAGGAGGTGTAAAAAGGCAGATTTAAAGAGGATAGCAAAGGCCACTGGAGGTTTGTATAGTTAGGTCCTACTTAGGGGGGGGGGCAGTCAGGAGGTGTAAAAAGGAAGATTTAAAGAGGATAGCAAAGGCCACTGGAGGTTTGTATAGTTAGGTCCTACTTAGGGGGGGGGCTGTCAGGAGGTATAAAAAGGCAGATTTAAAGAGGATAGCAAAGGCCACTGGAGGTTTGTATAGTTAGGTCCTACTTAGGGGGGGGGCAGTCAGGAGGTGTAAAAAGACAGATTTAAAGAGGATAGCAAAGGCCACTGGAGGTTTGTATAGTTAGGTCCTACTTAGGGGCGATGGCTGTCAGGAGGTATAAAAAGGCAGATTTAAAGAGGATAGCAAAGGCCACTGGAGGTTTGTATAGTTAGGTCCTACTTAGGGGCTATGGCCGTCAGGAGGTGTAAAAAGGCAGATTTAAAAAGGATAGCAAAGGCCACTGGAGGTTTGTATAGATAGGTCTTACTTAGGGGCGATGGCCGTCAGGAGGTGTAAAAAGGCAGATTTAAAGAGGATAGCAAAGGCCACTGGAGGTTTGTATAGATAGGTCCTACTTAGGGGGGGGGGACAGTCAGGAGGTGTAAAAAGGCAGATTTAAAGAGGATAGCAAAGGCCACTGGAGGTTTGTATAGTTAGGTCCTACTTAGGGGGGGGGGCAGTCAGGAGGTGTAAAAAGGCAGATTTAAAGAGGATAGCTAAGGCCACTGGAGGTTTGTATAGATAGGTCCTACTTAGGGGCGATGGCAGTCAGGAGGTGTAAAAAGGCAGATTTAAAGAGGATAGCAAAGGCCACTGGAGGTTTGTATAGTTAGGTCCTACTTAGGGGGGGGGGGGGCAGTCAGGAGGTGTAAAAAGGAAGATTTAAAGAGGATAGCAAAGGCCACTGGAGGTTTGTATAGTTAGGTCCTACTTAGGGGGGGCAGTCAGGAGGTGTAAAAAGGCAGATTTAAAGAGGATAGCAAAGGCCACTGGAGGTTTGTATAGTTAGGTCCTACTTAGGGGGGGGGGGGGGCAGTCAGGAGGTGTAAAAAGGCAGATTTAAAGAGGATAGCAAAGGCCACTTGAGGTTTGTATAGTTAGGTCCTACTTAGGGGCGATGGCAGTCAGTCGATGTAAAAAGGCAGATTTAAAGAGGATAGCAAAGGCCACTGGAGGTTTGTATAGTTAGGTCCTAATTAGGGGGGGGCGATGGCAGTCAGGAGGTGTAAAAAGGCAGATTTAAAGAGGATAGCAAAGGCCACTGGAGGTTTGTATAGATAGGTCCTACTTAGGGGGGGGGGACAGTCAGGAGGTGTAAAAAGGCTGATTTAAAGAGGATAGTAAAGGCCACTGGAGGTTTGTATCGTTAGGTCCTACTTAGGGGCGATGGCAGTCAGGAGGTGTAAAAAGGCAGATTTAAAGAGGATTGCAAAGGCCACTGGAGGTTTGTGTAGTTACCTTGGGAAGGTTGAGAGGTAATGATCTTTGTTCTTAAAGGGCCAAAGACAACTCATATCACTTTGATCTTTGGAATTGGTTTATGCCTCCAGCTTCAATATTATGGTTTGAACTATAGAAAACACATTCATTTATGTCAATCCTTTTCTTTGAAAATTTTCAGAAATAGCCTGCATTATTTTACTTGTCTGCTCAAAGAAAGCTCACAATAATTCACACTATACTGTATGAATGAAGCAAAGAGGCACCAATGGGGCATTCAAGTGTCAAAAGTCCGAAAGGGCAACGACGAAACCGGGAAACATGAACAAAAACAGCATGAAAAAACACAATATCAAGTAATTGGAAATCAACAACGCCAACTCAAATCGTAACAAGAGTGAACTCAGGTGCTCCTGAAGAGAAAGCAGTTCCTGTCTGCTATAGCAGACCCGTCGTGCTGCTAATTTCCAATGCAGTGTGTCAAATCTGTTGAAGGAAGACAAAACAAATTTCAACGACAAACCAACATCTGCACTCATTTGAGAGATAGAAATTTCATATTTGTCTTCGAGTGCATGGTGCCTACCGTAAAATTTCTTGAATGAAGACAGCAATCATGGAGCAACATAATACTGTGTCAGCAATTTCTGTGTCAATCGTGACACTCTGCCGAGGAAATTTTAAGTAGCCGCCACTTCGAAGCTTGGGGCTGATTATGATAGAAGTGTAAAATGTTAAGAAAAGATTTGGAAGTTCTACAACTCAAAGTTGTCCTTTTTTTGACAATTTTTGTTTATACTTTGATTACAGGTCAGTTGGTATCAACTCTAGCAAACTTGGAAGGAGAGGAATCATTTGACATGTCATTCCTGGGTCAGGCTGATGAAGTTGTACAAGAAAGAATCTGTGATGATGAACTCTGTCTTATTAAGGGGTAAATTATATATATGAGGTACGAGGTTGCAGTTATTTGGCTTAGTGCAAAAAGGTGAATTTTACAATGTTTTATGCTCTTCCGCCTTGACCCCCAGAGGGGTCAAATTTAAATAAAATTTTCTAAATCGTTAAACGGTAAAATTTTCTGAATTTTTCACCAATTTATGGAAAGCTAATAAATTTTATGTGGTCAAAATTTCTTTAGAAAAAAAATGGTGCAATTTTTTTAAATTCACAAAACGTTATATTGAAAATGCATTGCGAGCTAACTACCACCTCGTGCCTTATTAGAGGGGGGAGGGTGGTCTGTGTACAAGTGTTGCAGTTATCAAGTAATGAAAAATGTGGTCTTGTTGTGATCAGATAAAAAAGTTGTGGCAGTTTCAGTCTTTATTTGATGAATTTATCTCAATATTTGGTCATTTTAAGCATATTTGTATGTCTATGGGATTTTCAATAGAAATGGCTTATTTTGTATTATTTTCACAAATAAAAGGTCACTGCATGCAGATTAAGACTTACAATGGGCTAAAACAGCTATAAATCTTCTTATGTGATGTAGGAAAAATGTTTAAACTAAAATTTATTCAATATTTCTCACACAAAATCATTTTACTACTTGCAAAATAAGGCTGCGGCAGCATAAAAGCTTTTTTGTGTTGAACCTATGAATGTCATATCAAATCAAACTCTCTTTATTGGCTTTATCATAGAAAAACCAGTCAAACTAGAATGCAAAATAGCTAAACAACACAAAACAGCACATGTAAGGTCTCTGGATTTCATAGAACAAGTCACATAATTGAACATATCCACTATTTCTTGCTGTAGATTTGGCCGTTTTTCCTTGTTTCGCACATGAGTCTTAGACAATTTTTTATCTAAAGTGCTATAACTAGTCTTTTTGCTGTTAAAATCTGTTCAACATCATCCTCTCATGCTAAAAACACCTTTGAGTTTGCATATTGTTCCATATTTTACATTATTTTACCCTAAAACATTAGTTTTTTGTGATATGTGGGAAAAACGCATTCTAAAATCACATGGTTTATGTACTCCCAAACACAATTTAGAACTTAATTTTCATATGAATATGGTGTTTTTTGTCTTATTTTGTAAGCTTATTGTGTATTTAACATTTTAAACCCTTTTTGGACTCAATATTTAATTTCCTTTCTTAAAAAAATCCCATGACCATATATGTACCCCTCAATAAGGCTAAAATGGCTTATTTCCTATCCGCAAATATGGGAGAGGGCCCAAATTTGAAACCATTCAGATATTTCACTAAAACTTGTGTTTTTCATGCTCAGAGAACATAATGTTATTGATTTCAGCCAACAGTTTTGTTAAATTTTATGAAATAAATTATTTTTAGCCAAATAGGCCTCATGGGTTTTCCTGGTGTTTCTTCGAGCAAAATTCTTAAATGCAACCAATGTTTTAAAGTGCTTATAATTTCAATGTTATTGGTCTGATCACTTTGAAACTTGGTAGTAAGGTTGGAAAAAGACTATTCTATGTGAATACAATTTTATTAGACTGTCCGAGGCTTTTCTGAGGACTATTAGGTACGAGGTTGCAGTTAGCTCCCTTCAATTTTCGTTGTCCAGTAATATAATTCTTATAAAAACATAGTATTTCCTTCAAATTCTATTGTAATGTTAATTTAAATGATAAAAAGACAATCTTTGAATGAAATGAGAGATGAATGATTGTAGAAATTGATCAAATTTGAGTTTTTTTGAAATTCAGTGATAAAGTTGTGATTTGGCTTAGTGCAAAAAGGTGAATTTTACAATGTTTTATGCTCTTCCGCCTTGACCCCCAGAGGGGTCAAATTTAAATAAAATTTTCTAAATCGTTAAACGGTAAAATTTTCTGAATTTTTCACCAATTTATGGAAAGCTAATAAATTTTATGTGGTCAAAATTTCTTTAGAAAAAAAATGGTGCAATTTTTTACCTGCGGCGCCAAAGGCGAAAGCAGGTCTAGTAGTCGGGTCACTCCGTCCGTCCGTCCGTCCCGCTATGGGGTGCCTGTCTTGTGTAATCTGAATCTCAAAAACCAAACACTAGATCTTTCTGAAATTTTACACAGTGATAACAGATATATTGAAGATGTGCACCTCCCCTTTTGGGGTCATTTTATTATTTCGTTTAGAAATTAGGGGCCCAAAAGGGGCCAAAAAAGCGACTTTTTAATTTTTTTCCACCATAACTTTTGTTCTGGTTGACCAAATGCTGTGAAACTTTACAGTAATGTTACTTATCATAAAAGGAAGGGTTAGGCTGATTTTGGGTGTCCCCTCTTTTTTCGTTTAGAAA
Source organism: Arcuatula senhousia (assembly GCA_963971305.1). NCBI lineage: Eukaryota > Metazoa > Mollusca > Bivalvia > Mytilida > Mytilidae > Arcuatula > Arcuatula senhousia. The sequence goes on from CAXARO010001769.1 coordinate 13,551, forward strand.
TTAGGGGTCCAAAAGGGGCCAAAAAAGCGACTTTTTAATTTTTTTCCACAATAACTTTTGTTCTGGTTGACCAAATGCTATGAAACTTAACAGTAATGTTACTTACCATAAAAGGAAGGGTTGGGCTGAATTTGGGTGTCCCCTCTTTTTTCGTTTAGAAATTAGGGGCCCTAAAGGGGCCAAAAAAGTGACTTTTTTTATTTGTTTCCACAATAACTTTTGTTCTGGTCGACCAAATGCTAAGAAACTTTACAGTTATATTACTTACCATAAAAGGAAGGGTGGGAATGATTATGGGTGTCCCCTCTCTTTTTGTTTAGGAACAAGGGGCCCAAAAGGGGCAAAAATGTGACATTTTTATTTATGGTCCGATTTAGAATTTTTTTTTTACATGTTAATTTTGGTCATATATTGGATACAAAATGAAGGATACAATTCTTTCTTGACCAACCTTTTCTGTTTAGCAATAAGGGGACCAAAAGGGGAAAAAAATAGAAACTTTTTTTTATCTATTTTACCATATTGGGTGGCTTGTGACAAATATGCTTTGTAAGTCCACCATAGGATGCAAGTGTCAAAATATTTTGATTGTCCATATTGGGCCTAGAGCGTACAGGGTTCAACGTTTTGCCGTGCGCCGCAGGGCCAGACATCGATTGGTCTTGTTTAAATTCACAAAACGTTATATTGAAAATGCATTGCGAGCTAACTACCACCTCGTGCCATGATCTGTATTAAGGAGGGGGGAGAAGGAGAGGAATCATTTGATATGTCGTTCCTCGGTCAGGCTGATGAAGTCGTACAAGAAAGGATCTGTGATGACAAACTTTGTCTTATTAAGGGGTAAATCATATTTAATATGTTGCCTGCAAAGTGTTGCGAAGTGAAGCAACATATAGGGTGACTTTGACTTCTTCTGTCATCCTGTGGCGTCACAAAAATTTTGGTCACAGCCTCTTGATAGTCCTTCTATAGTGCTATATGGTGTAAAGAGATTCTATGTCCATAATTTATCTACTTCCTGTTTACTAAATATTTTAAGACGCAGGCAACAAACATCTTCCATGGAAGACCTCACTTCTAGTGATCTATAATAACTGAAAGGGGGAAGTAAGATTTAATCTTACCTCCCATAATTATTTCGACAGGCTGAAGTAGTTGCTCAAATAAGAATCTGTAAGGTAAGTGGTTCCATCCTTCTCAGGGGTCAAAATTTCGTGGACTGATTTTCCAAACTCTCTCTTGACACCATTTGCCAGGATGGTCTCAAGAAACGATGCTAGTCTTTCAGAAAAGACAATCAAAGGTTGTCTTGTGTATGGGGAAACAATGCCCTGTGCAAGTTAAAGACCTCTATGTAGAGTTGGATAAGAGTAGACTCAGTGGAGGCCGCTACAAAGCCCCCACTTTCAAACTGCATAATGAAAAGGAATTTATAGACGCACCAATCTTGTTTATAATTCAGGATATGAAAATAAGTTTAAACTTACCATCTCATTAAGGGGTATATAATCTCATATCACTTTTGCTTTGACAAAATACATGTTTATGTTAATCTTGGTGTGTTTTCATTATTCACCCTACCCAAAATAGGGATGGTGTTGTTTAATGGAAGCAGAGTAATGAATCATGGAAAATTACCAAACAAATTAACTGTAATTAATTTTGAAAATGCTATTGAAAGGATTTAATTTGAATTCCACTAAAATGAGGTAATTTTATCAGATACAATTTTGTTAAAAATCCCCAAATTTTCACTAAGACAACCATCTTTATGGTAGTAGCTCGTATTACATGCATGTATTTAAAACTCTCACTTTATTTGATATACATAAATACATTATGTACAATAATGTATTTCATACTGTATAAGTTTTTTTTTTCGTGGCTGTCTAATTTTCGCTTTTTTCACAATAGTTTGCAATTAGCGAAAATATAGTCCCACGAAAATAAAATTTTGAACAGTATATACTCTTATATTAGAAATTGCTAAAATTTAATTCCACGAAAAAGATCTTCAATTTTTTTTTAGAAATCCATGAAATTTAGCTCCTGTGATAAACAACTTATATGATATAATTTAACATTATGTGGCTTTTATTACAGACCAAAGGCCAGGACTGCTGCTTCCATTGTTCTGAGAGGAGCTAATGACTTCATGTGTGATGAGATGGAACGTTCCGTCCACGACGCCTTGTGTGTAGTCAAGCGTGTCCTAGAATCCAAGACTGTAGTTCCAGGTGGTGGCGCAGTTGAGGCTGCTTTGTCGATCTATCTTGAGAACTTTGCTACATCATTGGTATGGAAAAATTTTTTTATACCGCCTGCAATCTGTCTTGCATCTGGTTAATTTTGTCAATATCTGCCATCTTGGGCCATATGTTATGAAAAAGAATTGCTGTAGTTCTGGTCATAAAACAAACAACGATCAAATGAATTTCTCAGCAACTACGTCTTGCAGTGTTGTAATGTCTTGCATGTAGTACTTTATGGTGCAAAGAATTGCTGTGTCTAGCTCATCTACAATCTCTTACCAGATGTTATTTTGGGTGACTTATCTCTTCCATGAAAGATGACAATCTCAATACACAAAGTACAACATGAAAAACACAAAAAAGTCTTTTTTGTACTGGACCCTAAGATTGCAATGAAAGAGGGAGATTTGGCAGGCCATAAAACCTGGTTTAACCCACCGTTTTATTCGAAATGCCTGTCCCAAGTCAGGACCATGTTGGACAATGAGACAGATCCTCCAAGTTCAGTAATTTTTTTATTTATACGACCGCAAAAAATTTGCGGACGTATAATGGTATGATGCTGTCGTCGTTGTCGTCGTCTGTTAACTTTAGTGTATACACGATAACTTTAGTTCTAGTTATCCAAATCCAATGAAATTTGACAATGATATTTCTTACCATTAAAGGATGGATGGGATTGATTTTGGGATTCCCCCCTTTTTTCGTTTAGAAATTAAAGGCCAAAAGGGGCCAAATTGCAACTTTTAGTTTGTTCTTACAATAACTTTTTCAAAAATCTTTTCCTCTGAAACTACTGAACAGAATTCAATGAAACTTGGTATGATTGATCAATAGGGTGTCATGCACTACAGATGTGTTTTAAGTTCTGATTCATAAAAAAACATGGCCGCTGTGGCTAAAAATAGACCAGGGGGGTCAGGCTACTGTTTTTGGCTTGTAATTCAAAAAGTATAAGAGATAGATGAAATCTGATGCCACCCTACTGCTTCAGGATCAAAAGTTCTACAAAAGTGTCCATTTGGTCGAAGTTGTCAGATGACCCCTTATAGGGGTTACGGCCCCTTAAAGGTGAAAAATAGCATTTTTTCATGTTTTTGCCCTATAATATGAAAACTATTGCAGATAGCAAAAAGCTGTTGCTTGCTTAATTGTTCAGTTCATTTAGCTCTACAAAAGTCTCTATAGGGTCGAAGTTGTCAGATGACTCCTTATAGGGGTTACGGCCCTAAAAGGGGCCAAAATCGAAACATTTTTATTAGTGGACCGATTTTGAAAATTTTTTTTGCATGTTTGTTCTTGTCAAATAGCGGATGCAAAATTGAGAATTAATTTTTGCTACCCCCATCTTTTCCTCCTTATTATGTAATTAGGGGTTAAAAGGGACCAAAATGGAAATTTTTTTACTTGTGATCCGATTTTGAAAATTTTTTTTGCATGTTTGTTCTTGTCAAATAGTGGATACAAAATTGAGAATTAATTTTTGCGACCCCCCCCCCCCCCCCTTTTCCCCTGTTATGAAATTAGGGGCCAAAATCAAAACTTATTTATTTGTGGTCTGATTTTGATCTCCTTTGGAAAATAAAAAATTCCTTTTAAAATGTGAATTTAGAAAGTCCACCAAAAGCTGCATGTGTCAAAAACCTTTGTCAGTCCACCATGGGCTGCATATGACCAGAGCAATTGACTATCCATATTGGGCCTAAAACGTACAGGGTTCAACATGTTGCGGTCGTATCATGCTGTGCTCGGCGAAGCTTTTTATTACCTTTATATTTCAGCATTAATCAATAATATTGTTATTTTTTTCAGGGATCTCGAGAGCAGTTAGCCATTGCTGAGTTTGCCAGATCATTGTTGGTCATACCTAAACAGTTATCCGTCAACGCTGCTCAGGATTCCACGGAGCTGGTGGCTAAACTCAGAGCTTTCCACAACAAGTCACAGACAAGCAAAGAACATGCAGATCTCAGATGGTAAATATAACTTGACACCTGCAAAAAAGTACTTTTCATCGCTACAGACCTACATCTAGGTTAAGTCATGAAGTTATATTCCTCAGTCAGTCAGTCAGTCAAAAGTACTTTCCATTGTCTTATGGATGGTTTTCTCCAGGTGGTTTGGTTTGCTTGGCCAATAAAAGTGACGGCATTATGTAGCTTATGTGTGATAAACAAGATTACTGGGAAAAAGTTTTTGGAATTTTTGTCTTCAGTATTAAAAAGTTCTTGAAAATTGCTTTAAAGGTAAAAACTGGAAATACATGTAACTATGGTGAAAATATTTAATATTACTAACATTTTTTCTGCAAAACCTTATCACAGCCTCTGGACATCAGCATGTCCAATGTCCTAGGTTCAATTTCAAGTCTGTTGATCATTTACTTCTTGTTTAATAAAATCCCACTATTTTTAACTTTGAAGATTTTAAGTAGATTTGATCTATTATTTTTCAGTTAAAATTAACAAAAAGTTAAAAAATATAATTTGGAAAACTGAACCTGAAAAATGATATTCTCACAAAATTAAATGACTACAACTAATCAGTCAGCTCTGACCTCCAACAATTTACTCACATATTCTTTTCTGTTTTCAGGGTTGGATTAGATCTGTACGAAGGTGTGGTACGTGACAACAAGAAAGCCGGCGTCCTAGAACCTGCAATCTCTAAAATTAAATCCCTCAAGTTCGCCACTGAGGCCGCCATTACTATTCTGAGAATCGACGACATGATTAAACTAGAGAAACAGGGCGGGCAAGGCGGAGGATATGAAGAGGCCCTGCGATCAGGACAGCTGTAACCTTAATCTATTTATAGGATTTTAAATTAACAAATTGATATTTATGTGAACAGACTCGTTGACTTGACTTTTGTTTTCTAATTTTGCACATGTCCCCAATTTTCATCTGTAAAGTTATGTAGGAACGTTGAAGTTCAGATTATTTATATAAAAACTATCAGTATAGTGCTATTAGATAATGAAATATATTTATTTTGTTTAAGAATTATATTTTAAAATCTTAGGGTTAAAATTATAAAGTTATACAAACACTTTGTGAAACCACATGCACATTTTAAGTTGTAAAACTTATTTATTGGCATTTCCATAAATTTTCATGAAATATTTTTGGCTTTTTTTTAAATTTTCATGAAATATTAAGCTTAACCACATGAATGTAAATGTACTATTTCTTCTGGAAATTTTCAAACTTCTTGTATATTTTTTTTTATTGTTGCATTTTTTTTTTCCGCCCAAACATTGTATCCATTCTCACATAAGAACAAACAATGTGTTCAAAACATTAATCTATGTTTATGTGTCTGTACTAAAGATCAAATATTGTGTGAGAGCTTTTTGTATGTCATTAAAACACCTTTTCTACAACTTATGGGTTTTTATAACTATGACTATAGGGGAATGCCCCTTTGCAGCAACTATTTCACACGCTGTCTGCCATGGGTTGTGCAGCCCTCGACACACCACCACCAGTGTAAGCTGCTTTAGAGTATCCTTTGTTATCGCTGGAGCAGGGCCCGTCTTCGACCACGGGGAGGTACTGGTCCGAATTCTGAAAGACTTTTTTTTAAAGAATTTGATTTATATTTATACCAGTGAAGGATCTGTCTGTCTGGTTTCACCATCTTAGGGCTGTTCCATAATTTTATGTGTGGGGGGGGGGGGGGTCGGGAGGAACTTCTATTTCATATATGTTGGGTGGTGGGTGTTTGAGAAAGATTTTGTTCGGAAACAATGATAAAAAATTAATTATTATTAGATGGGTGGTGGGGTAAAGAAAAAAGTGCCTCTCAACCACCCCCACCCAAATTAAATTCTGGAACAGCCCTTAGGGTAGTCACACCATTACCTATAAAATTGCTGGAATAATTTGTTTGATATTTAGACTTGAGAGGTATGAAAGAAAACATTATGAAGGAACATGAATGAAAATGAAACAGCATTTAAGAAATATAGGTTCTACAACACGATCAAGTTGATTATGGAATTTCTAACACAATTGGAACTAAATTCAAATATACATTGAATGCAATATTTTGTAGTTTTATTTTATTTGTAAAATATGTTTATGATTTCATACCTATAAAATATATGAAATGTTTGGACGAAACAAATGGTTTATCTTTTAAAAATTATTCCACGAAAGTAGTCGTTAAGGTGGCACTTGCATAAGAGAAATGAAACTGCATTACCTAAGAACTATTTACCAATCGAAATTGTCTTTATAAATTAGAGTGTAATTATTTATTTTTATAAATAATGTTAACGGCAATGCTTGCCCATAAAACCCATTTAAAAAACACACAAAAATTTCATGCCGGCCCTCTTGACATAATCTTAAGTCCTTGATCTTCTGGCAACATAATTTTGTGTTAACAAATTTGGTGTGAAAAGTGATACTATATCTATGACTAACACGTTATGGAATAAGGAATCAGTCTTGATATATAAAACAACTCCATGAGCTGAGATCAGCTTAGTTAGATGCTACAGCCTACAGGAAAACAGTGTACAAGTCTACAAGAAATGTACAACTGAGCAACTCAACTTGTGAAAAAACAAAAAGAATACTGAAAAGGGCATTGAACTCCAACTTAAACAATAGACAAACATGTATTTCATGTAGTTCTTACAAAATAAAAAAAACTGGGGGTCATGAAACTCTGTTTTTTTTATTGCCTGCCACAAATAGTGGTGGAAGGTGAGATAAAGGTATTACTTACTGGCGGCAGCATAAACTTTCTAGGCATCTGATATAAGGTATACAGACAGTTTTTTCGTAAGACTTTTGTGGGCAGTGAATTGCTGAAAAGTATGATAGCTAGGCATCTGATGTTTGGTAAACAGACACTTGAGGTCATTGTCTATGTAACTGTCACCATGCTCTGTGACTCTGACCAAAATCACGCTTAAGTGACCTGTGAACTGAATTTTTGTCTCACCTGTGGGACAATGGTGTTAATATACCGGTGGCGACGACAGCAGGGTTAACATTTTAGATTTTATGAGCACCTTCATATCTCAAGAACTATAGGCCCTAGGTTGATGAAACTTGGTATGCATACGCCCCAGTAGTAGCTTAGCAAAGTTGTATCCCCATCTTTTGACCTTGATCTTGATTTTCCGGAAACATAAGCTGGTGCTTGCTTTTCGAGTTCTACAAAGGTCGCCATTAGGTTGAAGTTGTTAAAAGACCCCCTTATCATCTTTATGGCTTAAGGACCATGTGAGCAATTCATGCTCCTAGAATCTTTTAATCGCATAAACGATGCAATAACTTTCACTTATAAAATCTCTATGCAGATCTCGTGCATAAACAGAAATGATCACTTAATTCATCTGAACAAATTAGAACTACTTTTCTGTTGTCGTCTGTGTAGAGATTACGAGCAAATAAACATACTTGTAATTTGCTCGGACGTTGCCTGCTTACTCATAGCTGGAACAACTAACTCTAAGTTATTCAATTCATTTGCTCTGACAATTGGTTTCCTGTAACCCACAGCACATGTAAACTCACTGTTAAGGAAATTATATTATATAAAAATATATGGTGACTTACATATCTTACTCTGGCAGTTCATGCCTTGAATTACTAAAATAGTGGAATATTCAATCTTTGAGTAACTGTAATATTGTAATAACAAAGCTATGAATTACTACAGTAATGTAATACCCACGCTATGATTAACCGTAATATTGTAATAACCAAGCTATGATTTACTTTAGCAATGTAATACCGTATAGTGGGTTATTTTCGCGGTTTTTCTGTCAAAAGGTATGTGAAAAAAAATTCCGGGTTTTATTTTCGCAGTTTGAAATATAATTTGCAACAAAGCAAGCTATCCTTTACTTATTTGTCACATTCGGAGGAGAGATTTTTCAACAACAAATCGGCATTCCAATGGGCACAAACTGTGCTCCTCTCCTCGCCGATTTGTTTTTATACTCTTACGAGACTGATTTTCTTCAGGGACTCGTAAAGAACAAGAAGATAAAAGAGGCAAGGTCATTTAATCTTACATTCCGATATATTGATGATGTCCTTTCTGTCAATAACACTTCATTTGGTAGATGGATTCCTTCAATATATCCTCCAGAATTGGAGATTAAAGAGAACACCGAATCAAATTGCTTCACGTCTTTCTTGTATTTGCACCCCGACTTTGACTCAGGTGGTCATCTCAGTACAAAAATTTACGATAAAATAGACGATTTTAATTTTCAAATTATTAATTTTCCTAATCTACAGAGCAAAATAACTACTTCCCCTGCATACGGTGTTTATATTTCAAAACTTATTCGATATGCCAGAGCTTGCACACATTTCACAGATTTCTTGATCAGACACCGATTTCTTCGTGACCGACTTTTGGAGCAGGGCTATAAGAAAATACGTCTCATACGATCCCTAAAAAATTCTTTCTTCGTTATCAGCCACTAGTAGAAAAGTTCTAAATTGAGTTAAAAGATATGGTGATTAATTGTTTTAATAAGTGTTTGACTGGTCTGCTGTACTGAGATGATCACCTCAATATCCCTATTGTGTCTCACAACTATGTTGTGTTCTATGGTCATTATTACCGGATCCTAAGATCGCAATGGAAGAGGGAGGTTTGGCGCCATAAAACCTGGTTCAACCCACCATTTCATTTGAAATGCCTGTACCAAGTCAGGACCATTGCGATCAACCAATTCTCCGGTGTGACCGATTCGTTTTTGTCATTTTCTCTGGACTGTGAGATTGATCATTCAAGTTCGGTAGTTTTGTTATTACCTTTATTAAGATCTGATTTTGGTGAAGTATAAATGAACTTGAATAACCCTGTTGGGTCATGTTGACCGCGCTGTTATTACCTTTATTTACTGTAATAATATATAAGCCATGTAATTATGTAATAATGTAATGATGTGATAGTGTCATAGCCATCTATGATTTACTAAAATAGTTGAATTGCCCAGCTTTGAGTAACTGTAATCATGTAATTACCAAGCTATGAACTTTTGTAATAATGTAATAACCAAGCTATGATTAATTGTATTAATGTAATAGCCAAGCTATGATAAATTGTGGTAATGTGATAATCAAATATGAACTACTGTTATAATGTAATAACCAAGCGCCAGGAGTTGTTTTTGTAATTTCGTATTAATCAAACTATGAGTTATTGTACTTATGTAATTTCCAAGCTATGAGTTATTGTAATAATGTAATAACAAATCATGATTTACTGTAATTATGTAATTACCAAGCTATGAGTTTATTGTAATAATGTAATAAAAATCATGATTTACTGTAATTATGTAACTACCAAGCTATGAGTTATTGTAATAATGTAATAACCAATACATGATCAACTGTAATAATGTAATAACCAATTCATGAATTGCTGTAGTAATGAAATTACCAAGCTTTGATTATGGTAGTACTCCACAATTAGGATTTTTTTACAGTATTGTTTTCGTAGATGGCCCCTGTAAACTTTTTTGTTAAATGAAAATATTGATTCGTTTTGGTCTTCAAATAAGAACAATAAAAATCTGGACCCGTTATATTAAAATTACGATTCACGATTATTGTTCTAAAGAATAATTTTGAAAAAAATAAATCCCTATGCTCATAAAGCGTCGCTTCCGGCTGGGCATGGTGACCAGCGGATTAGCTTAAATTTAAATGTGCTATTTATATTTATATTTTAGATTTTTAATTTTGAACAATTTTAGCGAAATCGTATAGGTTTATTTGGCCTTAAAAGAAAGGACTGTTTTCGGGCTTTCATTTTAAACATGTTACATTTCACCTGAACCGAAAGCTCGATTACTGCCAACGTAAAACCCCGATTTTTGCGCATTTTTGTCCTCAAATTTTTGACATATGTTAAGAGTTGCTAGGGGCAACGAGTACAACAAAGAAACCAAATACGGCACTAAATACGACTAAACATACTAGGAGTTTGGAACACCACATAGTTTGAAGTGAAAATAGCAGTTTAAGCGATTACAAGAACCCGGGACAAAATAGTCAACGTCAAGCACATGCAAAAATGAGGAGTACTATCTTACTGCATTAATGTAATAACCAAGCTTTGAGTAATTGTAGTAAAGTAATAACCAAATATGAGCCACTGTTATAATGTAATAACCAAGAACTATTAGTTATTGTTATTTCGTATTAACCAAACTGTGAGTTATTGTACTTTTGTAATAACCAATCAATGATTTACTGTAATATTGTAATAATCAAGCTATGAGCTTCCACCGTGAGCTACTGTAATTTTGTAATAACCAATCCATGGATTACTGTACTAATGTTATAACCATGCTATGATTTACTGTAATAGTGTCATAACCAAGCAATGAGCTACTCACTGTAATAATTCTTTGACCTTGCTATGAGCTACTGTATTAATTGCAATAACAAAGCTTTTTACTGTAGCAATGTACTATCCTAGCTATGATTAAATATAAAATGTGAATGTCAATTGATAATTCTATTTTTTGTGGAAGTGGTTCCGTATCTTTTTATGGTCTTTTTTGAAATTTTCTAAAATGGCGGACCATCTATGGTCGAAAAATGAATTAATTGACCACCAAGAGATACAAACCGCAGCTAGGTTGATTGGTGTTTTTAATCCGCTTTTGATAAGTTGAAAACAGATTATGCAACGAAATTTATTGCCAAGGTAGTCAAATATATATTTCAAAATCAAATTAGTAAGGACTCAGTGCTTATCAGCCTTATCAAGTTCAACATTTTGCATTTCGCGCATTGTTATATGGGTCATTCTCAAAAAATGTCCACATTTTGAGGTAGGCAAACTTGAATATTAGAATTGCTCACAGAAAGTTTGTAATCTATTTTTTTGTATCCTCTATCATTTCAGTAAGCAAAACAAGCAAAGAGTAAAAATCAAATCGAATATATGTTGAAATTTTTTGAGTCATTGTCCTTCAGGGTTGATTTAGCTGTCCTTGATGTTACCACATAAAAACGTTGCAATGAAAGAGAGCTTTAATAGTTTATTTTTAAATTCATGCATAACTTGCCACATAGGGACAGAACAACTATTTTGCAAGCGTCAGAAATAAAAGTTTGCTCAAACATTTATTTTTAAGAGCATCAGAAGACAGTTCAGCAAACAGTTCAAAACTATCTAACATATTAAATGCAATATATGACATTTCACTTCTTCATTGACATGATGATGAAATAAGGTTAACTAGTTTCAGTTGCAAAATATCGTTGTTCAGATGGGCTATGTATATATTAAGCAACAATTGAGCAAATTAGACTGGTAACATCAGGGACAATGCATAACATCACGGACAACTAATAGCAATGAATAAAGACTTCTTGACAATAAATGTTTATTTCAATGCAATAAATAACATGATTTGGAGCAATATTTAATAAATTATGTAGATGGATTATCTTTATCATTAAAACATCGCATTTTATGACTGGCTAAACTTAACGGAATGTCCACTATGTTACCAGCTATTTGTCCCCGATGTTACCACTATTTTAGCAACAAATACAAAAATTTTTTCCCAAAGAAATGACACAATTGTGTTTTGATATCTTTAGCTGTTGTATTAAAGTATTTGTGCCATTTTCTGACTAAATGAATGCAAAACCAGATGGTTTGTTGTACCTTAACAAACATGTCCTGTATGTTACCAAAAATGTCTTAGCTGTTACTGACAAAATGTCCCTCCTGTTACCGAATCTCAAGTTGAAATATTATATTTCATCAATGAACTCTGAGAAAGAAAATATATTTATAACACTCTATATGGCTAATATCCGTGATTAGAGCAATTTTAGCTCTTTTAAATCAGAAGCTATATAGAATGAAGACGAATTAAAGAATCTTTTACTGATAATTTTCTGTCCTGTTACACTATTGAACAGTAACATCTAGGAACAGTAACATCAGGGAATTACGGGAACATTATTTGCTTAAATTAGTAAATGGTCGTGTCTTCATGATTCTTTTGGGTCTTACATATGATTGGTCAAGATGTCAAATTTACCGTGGCCAAAGCAGCTTAAACCACATATCTCTATAGTCTCTGAGATATCGCGGTAACATTAGGGACAAGGAAAAAAATTACGCCTCCAATTAAGCTTACATTCTTTACCTTGTAATGACGATATGTATGTAAATTTTTCTCAAGAGAGTAACTGTAACTTACATAAATGGATGTGTTTGGATGTTTCTATGTCCTTATTTGTTGCCTGATAAGGATATACGTACAATTTATTTTTAATTTTATCTACCAGTAACAGCAGAGACATTTTCAGAGGGGACATTTTTTGATTCGCTAGAAAAAATATATCAACGATGTCTGTCCCATTTTATTTTATAGATAAGACAGATAGATGGCCAAAGAAAAACCGATCATGATTTCCTTAGTCTACTTCCACATTATCATATTTTTTATGGACTTTTAACATAAAAATTTACTCATACGACAGACGGTTTTTGTCAATTTTGGAGTTATAAAATAGCACTGTAATGTCATTTTTTAAGATAGAGTTTATTTGTTTATGTCAGAAGTGCATCTTGATGCATGTTTTACTCAAGACCAAAGATATTGTTTAAACTCAATTATACGTGGAAATATTTTGACTGCCGCGTAATACAGACATTTTTTTAGAATGACCCATATAAATAATAATTTTAAATTTCTAGACCATTTGGACCCCTGAAGAATATACTATCATTTTTGAGCTGAAATAAAACCAGAATATTTTTTTCTTTCAACGATGTTCAAAGTTCTACTTTTTCCTAATATGTATATTTTTCAAAACAGAGAGGAGCTATTGTGCTATCTTGTTATTTGGTCTAGAAATTTAAAATTATTATTTGTATGGCACGTTTTCAAAAAATGTCCACTTTTTAAGATGGCAAAATAAAAAAAAATGCAATGTTGATGAAATATCCTTTTAATTTTAACTACATTTTCTTCAACCTTTATAGTGACAGAATACAAAATATGCAACCGTAAATCCAAGTGTAATGTGGATAAAATTTACACAACTTGGAACATGGGTTACGAAAAAGTCCACTTCGCAACATTATTTTAAGACATTATTTTTTTAACAAAGGCATCTTAAATAAAATTTCTTGACATTATATGTAAAATTCAGCACTACGCATTCAATACGACTGTTAAATTTGAAAATTTTAGTGCAAAAAAAAATAAACTAAAACAATTATTCAAAGGCGTGATTTTTGAAACGTTAAGAAAATTGTACCTTTAGACTGAAAGCAATTTGAGGCATATAGTTTTAATATTGTTCTAATAAAGTTAAATGATTCTTCAAAACAATCTATAAAGGACCAATGAAATAAGATATGCTTTTAAATAATAGTTTTTCGATAATTTAAAAAGTGGGGCACGTTGCATAGTGGACATACGTATGTTGCGAAGTGGACATTATTGCATAAACTTCTGTTTTTTTAGACTTCGAGGAGCTCTGTAAATTGTTTGGTTTATTTAAACGATTTTAATATTGATTAGAATAGGCTGTGAAATACATTATTATGTGCTGCTTATGATCTTTTTCTGTGAAATTCAAGTTTTTGTGCCAGTTGTCCACTTCGCAACGCACTGTCCCCTATGCAACGAAACGTGTCCACTGTGCAACGATATTTGTCCACTTCGCAACGAAACGTTTCACAGTGGACATATTTACACATACGTCAACTTTTTGTTTTATTTGAATGCCATACTAATATATTTTTTCTTAATTTGGTCAGATCATTTGGTTTTCTTTATCAATATCGAAGAATCTGGTGCCTTTCTACTCAAAGTCTTCAAAAAAATACCTGTTGCGAAGTGGACAATACCAAAAATATTATAGTGAAAGGTCATACTAACTGCCTTCAAACATACACAAAAACAGCATCTTCGATTATGTTTTTGCCACCATATCAATTTTAGTGGATTTAGTTATAACGAAAAATAAAAATATTAAAATCAAGATGCATGAAAGATTTGATTTTCATCAATTATTGTTGTTGTTGCGAAGTGGACATGTTTTTCACGGACACACACTAAATTGCTAATAACAACGTTTAAGGAGAGACTAGCTTAAAGTAAAGACAATTGTTTTAAACTATGAATGTAAGTCAGCATATATCCAACATTAAATACTTTAAAAGTTGATCAAAATTGGTTGGAATTATATAGAGATGACTGAAATTATTCATATGGACACGATCTTGGAGGCTATTGTTTCAATTTTTAAGATTTTCTGATCATTACATATTGAACTTTACCTTACTGCTTTCCCAACTTAAAAGTACAACGAAAACAATGACACTTAAAAATATACGCAATATCTAATTTTAACATCACTGTACATCGTGGACACAAAATTGGACATTTTTTGAAATCCGCCCATAAATGCAAAATGTTGAACCTTAGTTGGGACTGTACATTGATCTGCTAAATTAGCTTAGCATTCAGCATTTACGAATCGTTTGTACAGTCCCAACTAAGGTTATTGACAAAATAAGAGTTAGATCCCGAGTATCCAAATATCTTAATTTGCAATAAAATTATCCTGGTGTCTATTTGTTTATTCTATTACTTAATTTT